>QXEO01000334.1:2910693-3155517 GCA_007115705.1 Dactylis glomerata
AAAATGCCAGGACCAAAGGGAGTAATCACAGTAAAAGGAAGTTTTGAAGTCTCAGATCTATGCGACAGGGAGTTCCACAAGATGGCGCAAAACTTTGGCATGATAGCCAACCATGCAGAGAAAGCGAAAAGTACGATTACAGAGGGCGTCAAGCTACTCGAAGGACGCGTTGTGGAGCCAGAGATGAAGAAACCACGAGTAGAAGCATCAGGAGAAGACAAAGAAGCAGGAGAAGAGGAGAAGGACACGACGACATAAAACATCAAGAGCAACAGAGTAGAGTAGAAGAATAAGGCTATAAAAGCCACGAGTTATACCAGGGGCAATGCCCTCTAGATCCAGAACACAGGTCACGGGCCGGATCTCTTGGGTCACCCCATGTATCTTACATTACAAGTATAATAAAGACGAAACGTTCCTCATGTTCGAGTTTACGAGTCTTTCAAAGAGAAAATGCGGCAAACGCACGAATCATACAATAACGCTTTGAGAACAAATTTCAGACATAAAGTCGCGAAATCAGGATCTCTCGCGTTCAGTATATACATAAGGGTCACAGCAGCGGGTTATCAGAATCATCTACGCCTAAAGGATCTAAATAGTGATACTCACGGAAAAACCCAGCGTCTGCTTCAAGCAGCCTAGCTACAAGCCTCCGAGCAGGCTGTAAAGTATTTTCCATATGAACTCGAAGACTAGCTCCACCAGGAGCCAAACTCAGGGACATAGTGCTGTAATTAAGCCTTGGGTGCCACTTGCGCATCCACCCAAGAGCAAAATTGGCACCCGCCACCAAGTTCAACTCTATCAATCTATGAATACAGTGGCTGGACCTAAAAGTATCAAGAAGAAGCGGGAAAGTTGGAGGTAGAGGATTGCGAGGAACCATGACATAATGCATAGTTGTCAGAGCTCGTCGGCAACCATCGACTGACTCGCCAATATGTTGGGCACGGTCCTGAAGCAGTACAATGGCACTCCAACGCTGAGGATCAGACCATAAAGTCTCACAGCCTTCTGACATTCTCTCCAAAGCTGCATTTCGCTCGGTAACCCAACGATCTTCAGCAGCGAAATCCAGACAAGTGCCTGTAACGGCAAAGGACGTCACAAAAACAGCAGTGAAGAAAACAGGGGAAAGAGAAGCCGAAGAAAGCCTTACATCGCAACATCTCGCAGGCAGACTCGACAATGCTGATACGTCTCAAACGTATCTATAATTTTTGATGCTCCATGCTTGTTTTTACACCATTTGCCTATTGTTTCGTTACACTTAGTGGCATTTTTATGCATTTTCCGGAACTAACCTATTAACGAAGTGCCACAGTGCCAGTTTCCTGTTTTCTGCTGTTTTTGTGTTCCAGAGTGATACACAGGAAATATTCTCGGAATTGGACAAAACAAGTTCCTGAAGTCTTATTTTACCCGGAAGCTTCCAGAGATCCGAAGGAGAGTAGGAGGTGAGGGACTAGGGGCCCACACGCACAGGTGGCGCGGCCAGCTGATATGTCTCAAACATATCTATAATTTTTGATGCTCCATGCTTGTTTGTACACCATTTGCCTATTGTTTCGTTACACTTAGTGGCATTTTTATGCATTTTCCGGAACTAACCTATTAACGAAGTGCCACAGTGCCAGTTTCCTGTTTTCTGCTGTTTTTGTGTTTCAGAGTGATACACAGGAAATATTCTCGGAATTGGACGAAACAAGTTCCTGAAGTCTTATTTTACCCAGAAGCTTCCAGAGATCCGAAGAGGAGTAGGAGGAGAGGCACCTGGGCCCTACACATAGGGCCGGCGCGGCCAGGCCCCTGGCCGCGCCATCCCTGTGTGAGAGCCCCTGGCTCCACCTCTGACGACGCCCCTTCGCCTATAAATACCCCCGACGAGAAAAACCTAAGAGCCCGATCAGTTTTCCAGAACACATCGCGATCCGCCGCCGCTGTCGACCCGAAGATCGGGAGGGTCTAGAAGCTCTTCCCGGCACCCAGCCGGAGAGGGGAATCGCCACCGGAGGTCTTCTTCATCGCCATGCTTGCCTCCGGAGCGATGAGTGATTAGTCTACCTTGGACTATGGGTCCATAGCAGTAGCTAGATGGTTGTCTTCTCCACTATGTGCTTCATGTTTAGATCTCATGAGCTGCCATACATGATTGAGATCACCGTTATGTAATTCTACATGTTTGGTTTGTTGGGATCCGATGAATATTGGTGTTTATGATTAAGTTGCTGTACTGAATATTATCTTTTGTTATCTCTATGTTGTTTATGATCTTGCATGCTCTCCGTTGTTAGTAGCTATCTTGGCCGAGTAGTTGCTAGTGACTCCAAGAGGGGGTATTTATGCTCGATAGTGGGTTCATGCCTCTATTTCACCTGGGGGAGTGACAGAAACCTCTAAGGTGGTAGATGTGCTGTTGCTACTAGGGAGAAAACAACATTCATATGCTCAAGGGCATATGCTTTGTTTACATTACACACTTTGCTTAATGCAATTATCTGTTGTTCGCAACTTAATACTTCTAGGGTGTTCGGATTGATATCCCCGGGGGTGGATTATTAGTCATAGATGCAGTTGGATTGCGGTCTATGTATTTTGTTGTAATGCCCAGAGTAAATCTCATAGTGATCTTCTTGACATATCACGTTATCTTTATTCTATCAATTGCCCAACTGTAATTTGTTTACCCAGCATGTGTTATTTTATCTATGGAGAGACACCACTAGTGAACTGTGGACCCCGGTCCTATTTCCATCATATTGCTATCACCTGTTTACTTTTCTCGTACTGTTTATTTTACTCGCATACTATATTGTTTTCCACTCGATACACTTATAACCTTTGTTTCAAGCAAACCGGTGAGATTGACAACCTCATCGCAAGTTGGGAACAAAATACTTGGTTGTGTTGTGTGCAGGTTCCGTGTTACTACTGGCCGAAGACGAGTCAACAAGTATCGTTAAACGGCGCCCTTGTTGGAGTGTTACTAAGCCAGTCCGCATCACCTTCAGTCGTCATTGTCTCTCCTCTCCTGATCGATAAACCTTGGTATCTTAACTGAGGGAAAACTAGCCGCTACACTCATCATACCTTCCTCTTGGGGTTCCCAACGGGCTGGTTATTCACCACGCACAAGGACTTACTGCTCCACGCCAGCAGCCTCTTTTCTGGCGCCAGCAACAAGTAGCAGCTTCTTTTCTGGCGCCGTTGCCGGGGAGGAAGAGAAGACTTCTGCGAGGGGAGTTCTTCGCACACACATTCTTTACTTTGTTATTTGTTTTGATTTACTTTATTTTATTTTACCTGCATTGCTTTTTTTATATCAAAAACTAAAAAAAAATTGGAATCCTTGGTAGTTGTTTTTACTTATCTGCTTTTAGTTTTGTTAAAATGAGTAATCCTGAAGTAGAAGTTCGTAGTTTTAAGCAACAAGGGGGAGAAAGTTTAAAAGATGCTTGGTACCGTATTAACAATGCTCATCATAGGTGTACCAAAAATCACTCTACCACGATCCTCCTTAGAAATTTTTATGTTGGTATATCCAGTTGGAATAGGTATGTTCTTGATACTCTTACAGGAGGTAATTTTCTGGGTACTCCCGCTGGAGAAGCATGCACTATAATTGAAAGTTTAGTGGGAATACCACCTATTCAAGTTGCTAAAACTGAGACCACCCTGGAGGAGGTGGTAGAAAAGCTCAACTCTTTAGAGAAAAGTTTGCCAAGTATCCTAGAAAATGCTAGCCGAGTTAATGAATTAATAGAAAACATCGGTAAGAGAATTACCATTTTAGAGGCTAGCATTACCCATGACAATCAAAATTTAAGAATTGGTAAACTAGAGGAGTCTATGGAAACTCTTAGCTTAATCTTCTCTTCTCTTAAATTTAAGAAAGAGAAAGTGTTTGTTGGAAAGGAGCAAAAATTTATGTATGTTCCCAAGGTTTCTGCGCTTAAATCTCAACATGCTCTTAAAATTGGTAAGACTCTTAGTTCCACTAAGGGTGACTTGCAGGTTGAATCATCTTCGGGAACCTTCAAAGAGTCTACTGAGGTAACTAGCACTTCATCTATTGATATTACTTGATTCGCAATTTTCTGCGCCTAGCTCAAAGGCGTTAAAGAAAAGCACTCTTGGGAGATAACCCAATGTTTTCTTTTCAGTACTTTTTCTTTTATTTGAGTCTTGGAAGTCATTACTACTGTAATGACCGCTCCTTATCTTGTTTATTTCGTTTTTGTGCCATGAGAAGCCTCTAATTTGAGTGAGGTAAAGATTTGGGGATGTTGCTGCCCTGAAACTGTTTTCGGTGCTGCACCGTAAAAATTCGTGAAAATTCTCTGTTTATCTTTTGGACCTGCGATTTCTTGTGCATATGCCCCAGGTTATATCCAAACTTTTCTTAGTTGAACACTTTTTGATTTGAGCAACAGAAAATCCCTCAAAAATTCGACCTTTGTCAGCTGTTCAGTGTTGACAGATTTCTGCCAATATTTGTGTTTGCCGCTTTATCGCTTTCTTTTGAGTTCTTTTGATCACGGAACTTTTGGGGAGGTTGCTACAGTAGTATCTACTATATATGTGGTGGTTTTGAGTTGAATCCTAAAGCAAATAGAGGATTGATTATATGTTATGCTTGCACTAATGTTGCTAATAGAATTGTGTTTAGTTTTGTATGAACGAAGTTTTCAAGTGTAGGGATTGGAGAATGATGAGATGAGTTGAAGAATGGACAAAAGATCAAGCTTGGGGATGCCCATGCATCACCCCAAGAAATATCCAAGAAGTACAAGCGTCAAAGCTTGGGGATGCCCCCGAGGCACCCCTTCTTCATCGGCAAAAATCAGGTCACCTTTCAAAACACTATATTTTTATTGCTTCATGCACTATGTGTTTTTCTTGGAGCGTCAGTTGTTTTAGTTTTCTTAGTTGGTTTAGGTTGTTTGTTTGCTGCAATAAATGGTTGGACCCCAACAAATTTCTTTTGGAGAAGTTGCTTGTTTTTATTTGCAAAGAACGCTCAAGTTTTCACTCTTATTAAAAATCGAGTGTTCTACTTTTTCTGCTACTGCTTTTGGTTTTCGTTTTCGCTTTGATTTGCGTTCAGATCTTGCCATATCTTTTCATCAAGGTGTATTTTTGCCTCTGATCTTTATTGGTTTTCATCAAAAGAGGTGTTTATAAAAATTTCAAATGGTGTTGGAAAAGAGAAAAAGCTTTATGCAAAATAGTGGTACAAGAAGGAGCTTGTGTAGACTGCGGCTTAGGCTTTTTCATGTCATGCTTGATGTCTTTTTGATAGTATGCTTAGTGGTTTTGCTGTAGCATGACTTGTCTCAAATAACTGAGATTGCTTAATGAGCCTTTGAAAAAATCATGCGTTGTTTTTATTGTATGGAAGCATTATTTTGGTTTTCTCCTTGATGCTTTATTTGGGTTGACTTGGCGCATGCTCACACAAGTTAGACTCTTACAAAGTCGCCAATAGCCTTCATGATCATTTAGTTTTTTACTTTTGATGCCATCGTATGCTTCTTTTAATGTCGCTTTGTCGCTTTGCATGATTATGGCCATTATTGCTCTCTTAGTTGGTCGCTCCCAGTCTTTTGCTAGCCCTCGCCTTGTACTGAGTATGAGCTCTACTCGTGCATCCACCTCCTAAAAGCCAAAGTTTTCCAAAGTGTCCACCATACATACCTACTAGAAATTTGCTATTCCAAGTAAATTTGACTTGCTTTTATTTTCTCTTCAAATTAAACTCTTACCAGTGTTATGCGAAATTCGGTTAGTAAAGCTCTCACGAACCGGAAGGCACACTTTACTTTTTCCTATTCTTAAAAATTTGACATTGTGGTCTCTTATGTTGAGTTGTTATGCTTGCAAGTTGTAAGTTGGATTCTAGCCCATCCATGCTGTTGTTATCGCCACATTTTGGCCAAATGAGGAGATGGGCCGTAATCAAGATGGGCTTAGAGGCTGGATTGACCTTGCGCGTGGATTTGGGCTAATTGCCCGTGTATCTGTATATTATGATAGATTACGTTTCGGTTTAAACAAGAGATAGAGTTGTTAGGTTTATTCCAAAGATAGAAAGTCTCCGGACTATAAATGTGTACCTAGGGTTATTGAGAAAGGAGGACGATCACGTTCACAACAAACACAATCTCGGCGCATCGCCACCCCTTGTTTCGAGGGTTTTTCTCAGATAAGCGTCGTGCTGCCTAGATCGCATCTCGCGATCTAGGCAGCATCTGCTTATGTGTTATTTGGTGTTGCTCGTACTGAAGCCTTGTTGATGGCGAGTAATACTGTTATCATAGATCTGTTTGGGCTAGCATCGGTGCTTTTGGTTATGTTTGCTTAGTCATGCTGCCCCTAGAGATCTCGCTGCCTTTGCACCTATTTTGGGTGTAAGGGCAGCATCTTGCTTGATCTTTATTCAGTCGATTCAATCTATCATAGTTGTTCCTTGTTCTCCAAGGATTAGTTTGATATCCGCATGGTTAGGCCTCACAAACGGGTTGAACGATCCAGTAGTACGTAAGGATATGGTTTGCCAATTCGAGAGGAGTTGTTCCGGGAATTGACTCTACGTTGGTTTTTTGGCCTCCTCTAGGGGTAGCTTTCTGTTATCTTTCGTATCTACCAGGCTCAATTACGTGTGGGATGTTCCAATTATGTGGTGAAAGCGTTAAACTGTCGTAGATCGATTTGACTTGTATTGATAAAGCAAAACCCCATGTTATCGTAGATCCAATGCAGATCCATGGGACAATCGGCTACATGAGCCGATTCACAGGGAAACCTGAGAGCCGATCGAGGCTCGTATTTAATGTTTACGTGTCTGCCATGAAGGAAACTAATCGAAGCAATCCATCACCTTCCTGATCAGGTATAGGTCAGGTGGCACGCCCTTGCATCAGCCAGGACGTGTGCCGGAGTTTTGCGGGCCGTTGCCCGAGGGACCAGGGCCCACCAGCAGTTCTGGGAGCCTCCCGGCTCTTCGTGTTGCTCGTCGCTGCTCGCCGGTGGGTTTTGACAGGCAACACATTCTGGCACGCCCAGTGGGACCCTCAACAACATCTGCATCAACATCTGACGCTGCGATGGGGGACAGACCAATCACGTACGACGATCTGCCTGATGAGCACAAGAAGAGGTATGATGATATCAAAGCTCTCTTCGAAGCCGATCTCATCGGCTCTTTTGAGAGGACCCGTAAGCATGGCATCAGGTGGAAAGGGTTCTCACCCGAAGGCGCTCTCGATGAGGTGGATCTGTCTGTTCCTTCAGAGGATCGCACCAGAGCTCTGCGACAGGAAGTCAATTACATGGTGGCTCATTCTCTTCACCGCCATTCTGAGAGCCTGGTGAACGCTTTCGAGCGCGTCGCGGTTCGCGTGGTTCAGGAGATCATGAAACATCAGTACTCTCCGTCGGGGCCTACCCTAGGGACTCACCAGGGAGAAAGACCACTCCAGACCAGGCCACAGCTACCATTCACGCTTGCAGCTCCGGAGCCACCGGGGTCACCGGCGTACGTCGTCTACAAGATTGGAGGTGATCCTGGCGATTACCAATTCCTATTTGAACCACCTAAAGAAATCCCACATGGATATGTGTGCACATACGTGCCGGACTGCAACAGCCTGACGCGCACGAACCAGATTGTAACCGCAGGGATTTCTGGGGCAGGTGTTTCTGGAGTAGGGATTTCGGGAGCAGGGATGTCCGGGATGGACGCTGATAAACAGGCGTGGCTAGCTAAGTATGCCACCGGAACGAGTCATGAGAATTTAGCCCCTGCAGCTCAAACGGTGGAGCAAATCAGTACCATCTTGAGAGACCAGTTCGGCTTCGTGCCGAAGAGGAGAACAATCGGCTATTCCAAGCCGTACCCCAACGAGTATGATCTGATTCCGCTTCCACCCAAGTATCGGCTCCCTGAGTTCTCAAAATTTACTGGTTCGGAAGGGTCTAGCTCGATCGAGCACGTGAGCCGATATTTGGCACAGTTAGGCATGATTTCAGCATCGGATCAGTTACGCGTAAGGTTCTTTGCGCAATCTCTGACAGGACCAGCTTTTGGGTGGTACACCTCGTTGCCACCAGATTCGATCCGGACCTGGAAGCAGCTGGAAGAACAGTTCCATATTCAGTATCATTCAGAAGCTACCGAGGCTGGCATTGCCGATCTGGCACAGGTGCGGCAGAAGCGGGGAGAAACGGTAGCCGAGTATATTCAGCGTTTCAGGACTGTCAAGAACCGATGTTATTCGGCTCGTTTAACTGAGAAAGAAGCAGTCGAGCTGGCCGTGTTGGGTCTCTCAGCACCGATCAAGGATCTGGCTTTCCAAGTAGAATACAATTCACTGGCGCACATGGTCCAGAAACTGACAATGTATGAGCAGCGCCACCCTGAGTTGTACCAAGACAAGTTCAAACGTCCGATAGGCCTGGTCGATACAGAAGAAGAGGATCTTGTAGAAGACCAGGAGATAGCCGTGGCTGAATGGGCTTGGGGAGCAGATCCTATGTCCTGCAAATGGGTGAAATAGCAAGGGCCTGCAAAAGGGTTCGACTTCGATGTAAGCAAAGCTGAGCAGATATTCGATTTACTGCTGAAGGAAAAGCAGCTGAAGTTACCCGAAGGCCATAAAATCCCTACGGCGCAAGAGATGAACGGGAGATCATACTGCAAGTGGCATCACTCGTTCACCCACACCACCAATGATTGCAAAGAGCTACGTCGGCAGATCCAAACGGCGATAGAACAGGGCCGTCTGATCCTTGGGCAGTTCGCCATGAAAGTGGACACAAACCCGTTTCCTGGCATCAACATGGTAGAGCACAGCCACTCCACGAGGCGTCAGCTAGATTTCTCGTTCGATATTAAGATGGCAGGGCCTGTGTACCACCATGGCAAGTATAAGGAGGAAAGCGGCCACTCCCGGGGCAAAGAAAAGGAAGAGGTCGGTCCATGCGACCGGCCCCGTTATGATGATAGGCGGTATATAACCGAGGAACAAGTGAGAAGCGTGCGATATCAGAAGCCACACTCCACGCATCTCCTTAACAAGTATGAGCGTCAGTATGACCGACGTCGGCAGTACGACAGAGATGATGAAAGAGATCGTCGGACCGACGCATACGATGGGAGATACCGTCGGCATGATAGAGATGATGAAGGATATGAGCACCGCGCTAGGGGAAGGTCAAAGGAGAAGGAAGGCGTGGATAAACATTGGGATTATCCTTTCTTCAAGTACTGTTGGGATGCGGGAATGAGCCGATTGCCTACAGTCGACAACTGCCCGGAATGTGGACAGCAGAAGGATGACACAGGTCCTGTTTCAGTGTTCAAGCGTCTAGGGCCTCTCCGGCCTCAGAACAGACAAGAGGAGTCATCTCGAGCAAAAGATCTCGAGGAGTCAGAGGATGAAGAAGAAGATAGATATCACCGGCCAAGGTGGTGTCCCGATGGACTCAGACACACCCAAAAGCGTAGAGTTCAGCGGCTACGTAGCTTGGAGGAAGCCGAAGCGCAGTACCTCCACACTTTAAGGAAAGCCCGGCCTGATCTGGCCGTGAAAATTCAGCAAACCTTGGAGACGGAGGCCCGTCCAAAAAAGAAAGAGTGGCGCCCCAAACCAGTAAAAGCCGATGCGAAGACATCGGCTGGCACAAATATGGTGTTCATACTTCCGTCAGAGTTTTGCGCTCCAAGAACCGAAGAACTACCAGTGGCACAGTTTGACTGCGGCCCACGGCCGGTTATCTTTGAAAAGCCACGGGAGAAGGGCTACAAACATCTGAAAGCCCTGTACCTGAGAGGTTATATCAATGGGCAGCCTGTCCGCAAGATGTTGGTTGACACCGGAGCGGCAGTCAATATAATGCCATACTCCATGCTGTGGCGTTTGGGACGCTCCACTGCAGATCTGATCAAAACCAACGTCACGCTAAGCGACTTCAACGGCCAAGCTTCAGAAACGCAAGGCGTTCTGAACGTGGATCTGACCGTGGGTAGAAAAACCATCCCTACGTCGTTCTTCATTGTTGACAGCAAAAGCACCTACGCTGTCTTGCTGGGAAGGGATTGGATTCACGCTAACTGCTGCATTCCATCCACGATGCACCAATGCCTGATACAGTGGGATGGAGATGAAGTGGAGGTCATTCATGCAGATGATTCGATCGAGATCTCAATAGCTGGCATGAACATTTGGGACGAAGAAGACCAAGAGCCGATCTCTGGAGTCAGTCTAGACGGCTGTGAGCGCATTGAAGCTACAAAAAACGGGGTGAGGCTGGTCTTATCCACTGGCCTGACAGAGTAGCAAAGCCCACGATTGTGCGTGGTAAGGCCGATCCCTGCGATCGGCCACAAAAAATAAAAAGCAGTGATCTTACGACAAGCATGTCATGTAGTCGTAGTAGGGAGATTCCCTACCATTGTGGAGCACAAATAAGTTGTAAACCTTCCTTGAGTAATGCAATCAAAAAGGGGGCCGATTCCGGCAATCGGCCCAAATTATCTTTGTTATCCTCACCAAACTTTTGGCCTGTGTTCAGCATCGATTTAGCAGGTGACGGAAAGCTGGGGTATGGGTTTACATCCGCTGATGAGCTAGAGGAGATTGACATCGGTCCTGGGGATAAGCCACGACCGACATTTATCAGCAAAAAGTTAGATCCGAATCTGCGGGGTCCGATGATAGCTTCGTTGAAAGAATATCCAGATTGCTTTGCCTGGGACTATACGGAGATGCCCGGGTTAGACAGGAGCATCATTGAGCATCGGCTCCCGCTTAAAAAAGGGTTTCGGCCATTCCAGCAGCGAGCACGACAGATGAAGGCCGAAATTTTAGAGGAAGTCAAGAAAGAGATCGAGAAAATGTTGAAAGCTGGGTTCATCAGGCCATGCAGGTATGCTGAGTGGATTTCTAGTATCGTACCTGTAGAGAAAAAGGATGGCCGATGGCGTGTTGCCATAGATTTTCGGGATCTCAATAGAGCCACTCCAAAGGATGAGTATCCGATGCCGGTAGCAGAGACATTGATCAACGCAGCTGCTGGTCATAAGGTCTTGAGCTTTATGGATGGCAATGCCGGTTACAATCAAATTTTTATGGCTCCAGAAGATATACACAAGACTGCATTCAGAGTCCCAGGTTCGGTGGGGTTGTTTGAATATGTAGTCATGACATTTGGACTGAAGAATGCCGGCGCCACATACCAAAGGGCCATGAATTACATTTTCCATGATCTGATCGGCAAGCTGGTGGAGATTTATATCGATGACGTGGTAGTCAAGTCTGCTTCAGTACAAGGATACTTGGACGATCTGCGAAGCGTCCTGGACCGAACCAGAAAATTCGGACTACGGATGAATCCAAAGAAGTGTGCCTTCGGTGTGACGGCCGGTCAGTTCTTGGGTTTCTTGGTCCATGAACGCGGAATCGAGATCGGCCTGAAAAGTCAGGAGGCAGTGCGAACAATGAAGCCACCTACCACGAAGAAAGAACTGCAGTGTCTCATCGGCAAAATCAACTTTGTCAGAAGGTTCATCTCCAATCTGTCAGGAAGAATAGAGCCGTTCATGGGACTGGTGAAAATTAAATCTGATGAGGAGTTCCGCTGGGGGACAGAACAACAACGAGCCTTCGACGAGATCAAAGAATATCTAACGAAGCCACCAGTGTTGGTTCCACCACAGCAGGATAGGCCGTTCTACATTTACTTGTCGGTGGCTGACACGTCCATCGCCTCGGTGGTGGTGCAAGTTTATGATGGTCTGGAGCGAGTTGTGTTTTACATCAGCAGAAGGATGCTGGATGCAGAGACGAGATATCCTGAGATCGAGAAGTTATGCCTCTGCCTATTTTTCACCTGCACCAAGCTGCGACACATCTTGCTGTCAGCAGAGATTATCATCATATGCAAATCAGATGTCATAAAACATATGCTGTCGGCTCCTGTGTTGAAAGGCCGACTCGGCAAATGGATGTTTGCATTATCGGAATTTGATATCCGGTATCAACCCGCCAAAGCGGTTAAAGGACAGGCGTTGGCCGATCTTATTGCTGAACGAATCAACACTGATATAGCAGCACTGTCTGTACGTGCATGGGCTATGTTTTTCGATGGATCGGCTTGTGATGATGGTTGCGGCATCGGCATTCTACTCGTGTCGCCCCGGGGGGCAACATATTCCTTCTCCATCAGGCTATCTACCCCTTGCACCAACAATGTCGCTGAGTATGAGGCAATACGCAAGGGAATGGAGTTGCTCATTGAAGCCGGAGCAGAAGCAGTGGAACTTTTTGGAGACTCCAAATTGGTGATTTCCCAACTCACGGACGAATACAAGTGTGAGAGCGAGTCACTCTTCCCATTATGGTTGCAATGCCGTGAGCTGATGGCACAGTTCAGGTATCTAAACTTTAACTGGATCCCGCGGTCGCAGAATACCGAGGCGAATGATCTTGCACAGATGGCTTCAGGCTACAAGGACATAGCAGATGGAACTGATGTTCAGGTACAGTTCCTGGAGGCGGACGACTAGAGAGCCGATATCTTCAATTACTTGAAAGATTCGGCTCGGGGGGCACCTAAACGGATAAGGTACAAGGCCATGAAGTATGTGCTTATTGGGGATGACATGTTCTACAGGACTTTGGAAGGGTTACTGCTCAAATGTCTGGGGCCAGCCGAGGCAAATCGGCTTCTACACGAGGTACACGAAGGCGCCTGTGGAACTCACCAATCGGCTCACAAGATGAAATGGTTGATCAGGCGATCAGGGTTTTATTGGCCCACCATGCTTGAGGACTGTTTTAAGTACTATAAAGGGTGTCAAGCATGTCAGAAATTCGGGAAGATTCAGATGGTACCTGCATCAGCGATGAACCCCATCATCAAGCCTTGGCCATTCCGAGGTTGGGGCATGGATATGATTGGCAAGATCAATCCTCCATCAAGCAAAGGCCACATGTGGATTTTGGCCATTACGGATTATTTCACTAAATGGGTGGAAGCCGTCCCTATGAAGTCAGTAAACTCGAAGGATGTTATCAATTTCGTGAAAGAACATGTCATTCATAGATTCGGGATTCCCCAAACTATCACGACCGATGGAGGTTCGGTCTTCATTTCTCACGAGTTTAGAGAGTTCTGCGAGGACACGGGAATTAAGCTGATCCGATCATCTCCATATTATGCTCAAGCAAATGGGCAAGCTGAAGCGTCCAATCAGAGCCTTATCAAGCTGATCAAGAGAAAAATCGACGAGCACCCTAGGCGTTGGCACGAGGTTTTGTCAGAAGCTTTGTGGGCTTATCGCATGTCATGTCATGGAGCGATAAAAACCTCGCCATACCATCTAGTCTATGGACAAGAAGCCGTATTGCCATGGGAGATTACGGCTGGATCGAGACGTGTCACTTTTCAGAACGATCTAACAACTGAAGAATATGCAGCCCTGATGAGTGACAGTGTTGAGGATTTAACTGAACTTAGGCTGTGGTCGCTTGAGAAAGTTAAAGAGAACAAAGCCAAGGTAGCTCGTGCATATAATAAGAAGGTGAGACCAAAGGAGTTCCACGTTGGTGATCTGGTATGGGAAGCTGTATTGCCATTGGGAACTAAGGATGCAGCATACGGTAAATGGTCTCCAAATTGGCACGGGCCATACAGAGTCGACCAAGTTTTAAGGGGCAACGCGTACATGCTTGAGGAGCTGGACGGTGTGAAATTCCCAGTGGCTGTCAACGGTCAGCATCTCAAGAAATATTTCCCAAGCATGTGGGATGATGAACAGTGAAATATGGGGGCCGATACATGAAATCGGCCAAAAAAAAAACAATGCACAGCCATCGACTCTCGAGGTTCAGACTGTTACGAGCAGGTGTCAGGTTACATGAATAAGCTACTGAAGGAATGCCTCGAAGGCACGGAGGGCGTCAGCACGGACACGATCCACCTCGGCGATCTCGGCTACGTCATCATCGTCCTTGCCCGTCACTAGCTGCTTGCTCAGGGCACGTATTTCTGCCAGATCAGTCTTCAGTTGAGCTTTGAGGCCTTCTGCTTCGTCTTGGGAGCGGGCGATGAATGCTTCCTTGTCATGAATGAGCTTTTTAGTCGCCCGGACCTTCTCTTCGAGATCTTCCAATTCCTTTTTTAAGGATGCAAGCTCGGCGGTGCTGACAGAGGTGTCAGTTTTGGCATCCAGAGACGCCTTTTTCTCATTGAGCCGCTGACATTTGGCTGCAATATCGGCCTTCAGTGGGAGTTGGGCGTGGCGTAGATTGATCCTCTCACGAGTCAACTTCACCCTTGACCCGTAGAAAGACAGAGTCACAACTGGCCAAAGCTTCACCTGCAATGCTACCGGGAGTTGGTCCTTGATTTCGTCAAGAACACTCTTCACCTCTTCAGAACCCTCGACCAACCTCTCGATTGGGGAGGACAGCAAGGCTTTGAGACGCTGGAATTGAGGTAGAACAGCGCTTGCTCGTGGTTCATCGTTGGCGACAGAGGGAGCTGGTTCGATGGATTCAGGGTCGAACGTCAGCAAGCCTGAGATATCACAACCCTGGCAGGCAGAAGTGGCGTCAGTATGCGTCAAACAGGGAAGGATGAGTCGAAAGAAGCGAACATACCTCTCCTGAGATCAGGGGGAAAGCCGACGGCGAGACAATCGGCTCGTGTGTTGTTGCTGAGGGCTTGGCCAGATTGGCAACCGTTTCATCTGCACCTTCAGGGATTACTAGATCCAGGCTTGCAGAAGGCGTCGGCACTTCCCCGACTTTCCCACTAGGAGTGTCCTTCGTCTGCATGAAAGGTGCTTAGCCGATGTGAATAGCAATGAATCGGCATAAAAAAGGAGTGGTAAGAGTATGGAGGATAATTACTTTTGAAGCCTCCTGGCTCGAAGAAGAAGTTTGCAGTCCCTTGCGAGCCCTCTTGGGGCTCACAGCTTGCCCCGCCTCGACTGCTGCTCGGGGGGCAACAGGTTCAGGAACAGGCCTTTTCCTGGAAGCCGATGGTGGCACATCTGGCTGGCTCGGTGTGGTGGTTCTCTCAGAGTATGCTGAGCTCGAATCTCCTCGATTGGATTGTGTTTCCTCGCTGGAGGTGTCTTCGATGGAGACCTGTAAGAAAGGGAGAGTTGGTAAGCACGAGCATGTTTACAAAGATAAATGAGATCAACCAAGGCATGAATCAGCGTACGTGCGAGCTCTCTGGAGAAGGGATCCGGCGCCTCAAAGTTTTCTTGGCCACTATCTTCCTCACCACCGTTCTTGTTTTAGTTGGAACTCGGGAGGCAGCTGACCCGGAAGTTGCTTGGCTCTTGGAAGCCGATTTTGGTGATATCGGCTGGTTCTGCATCACGACCTGTTTCAAAGGTGGCGAGTTTTTGCAGAAAAGGACCACAGGAGCTGGTGGGAGGAATTCGAAGGGGGAGTCATCCTCGTTGGTAGGTTCTGGACCATCTTGTTGCTGCAAGGAGACAGAGCAGGATATTAAAAGAATCGTCGTGAGCTGCATCAAGAAAATTTACAAGTAGCAGTACCTGTTCTACGGGGATGTCATATTCAGCATCGAGCTGTTCCAGCAATGGTCCCAGAGCTCTCCTGAAGGCATGAGTCTTCCACATCGACCACCAGTTCTCAAAACCATCGGTTGATGAAGCGAAAATGAGGTTGTTAGGAATTGGGATGGTCAGAGCATCGAAGAAAGAATAACACCTCTGACTGGTGAGAGGATCGGGCAGGTCAGCTCTGCTCTCTGTGAGGTGGTGGAGAAAGAAATGAGGAGGTACTTGCCCAAGGCCAAATTGCCGAGCTGCTACGGCCGGCTGGTAGAACTCGTATCCAGGCTTGATTATTCTGTTGGATGTGCTCATGCCAACTGGGAGGAAGCAGGGACGGATCACGGTGGAGAATAGCTGCCGAGTGCTAGTGTCATCGGCAAAGTTGTCCAGCCTGAAGGAGATTGGATTTTCAAAATTTTCCGATTCCTCCGTGTAAGGAAAGAAGATAGGATTGTCCAGGCCTTGGAAGAAAATGCTGAACCACTTGGATGCTTCATGAGGGATCAGTTTACTACCTGGCAGGCTATACAGAGCTTGGCCGTAGCTGGTGCATCGGATCTGCTTCCCTTTGGCATCTGAAAAGGTGCAACTTGCCAAAAGGGGGAAGTTTGGGATATGGTTTTGAAAGTACAGCTGAGCCCATAGTTGAATAAACCACCAAGGACCTCCTGTTTTGACTGCTATGTGGGAGGATAGTTTGACAGACATCAACTGGAGATATCGATAGACTTCTCCAAGGAACAGTTTGCCGATGCCAAGTTGAGTGCCTCTGGCAAGTTCGTAGGCCAAGGGAAGATAATTCTTGGTTGGAGCAAGGGAAGGGCCACAGAATATGAAATGTTCCAGCCAGAAATTGAGGAAGGCCGTGTGTTCTTTCTCTGTGACAGGGCCCTTAGTTTTCATGTGGCTTCGAAGATAAGCACCCCAGTTCGTGCAATCTGTTTTGGAAGAAAGCTTGAAGGGGACTTTTGGCAGCATAAAAGCAGAGGAGCTGGGTGATGTGACGTCTAGACCAGTAATCATCACCACGTCTAACAGAGTTGGTGTCATGGGGCCATGGCCGAACATGAAGCAATTCAGAGCATCAGACCAGAAATAGCCGATGGTTTTTAGAAGATTTTCATGTTTCTCAAGGGGAGACAATGACAAAGTCAAGGCATCGACTATTCCCGTGGTTTCCCATTGGGATTGGTAAGTTTTGGCTACCCTACTGTACCAAGAAACCCAATATTCGGGAGGATTAGGCCAGGCTCGTAAGCAGTCGGCCCAAGAATCCAAATCTAAGTTTTGGCTTACGAAGGGGATTTTGTTTGCCTCGCAAGAGATCAGATGGGCAGGACTAGATTCTGTACGGGGGCCAAGGCAGAGAGAATTTGGGAGAGAAGGATGCGGCAGCAGAATGTCTGAAACCTAAAATTTCAATGATGGGATAAAGCATTAATTCAGGTGTTTGCTATTAACTCTAGCACCGAGCTCGGATGGCGAGGAACAGTTAAGGATTACCTTCAGACCGGAGACCGCTGTGTTGGCGCTGGACGATTCCGCCATCTAATTTGCCGGCGGAGATGGATCTATGCGGTGGGGAATCTAGGGTTCGTGTCGCCGTGAGCCCAATTTGTTCAATGAGGCAATTGGAGATCTGAGTTAGCCTTTTTGAAGATGGTTGCAGGTTACCGTTGAAATTGGAAAGTGACCGCTCAGACTTGTCTAAATAAGCGACCGAGTTTGACCTTGCCAACGTTTGTGGGAAAAGCCGATGTGTTGCCATCGGCTCTTTGGGCTTTGACTTGGTTGATCATATCAAGCGTGGTATGGTGAAAGCCGATTCGTTACTATCGGCTTTTGGAACGTTGACCTATTTGACTATCGGCAAAATCAAATTGGGAAAAGCAAGCTTTGTTGATTCCAAAGACGGTTGTTTACAATGAAGCCGATTGCTTACAAAATGGAGATCTACTACTAGTACTACTACTACTAGTTCCTATTCTAGAAGGCGGCGTCGTCGTCGTCGCCGTTGCCATTGCCGCCGCCGTCTTCGCTGTCATCGGCGCTGCTGCCGGCGTAGTCCTCACCGCTGCTGCTGAAGTTGTCAGCGGGGGCCTCCTCGTCCTCGTCGTCGTCGTCGGTGTCCTCGCTGGACCCGGCGCGGAAGCGCTTCACCGGCGGGTATTCGTCGGAGGAGGTGTCCTCCTCTGCTTCTTCCTCCTCATCGGAAGAGCCGATGTCCTCGCCCCAGGACACGGCGTCGTCGGCGCTCTCCGCCTCCAGTTCCCCGTCGACGAGGAGTTGGAGGTCCTCCTCGCCGTCGGTCAGGGACTCGTCGTCCTCTGACTGGGCGGCGAAGTCCCAGTCTCTCTCGTCCCACCATTGTGGGGCGAGAGCTTCGTACACCGCCATTGGCGGGTGCTCCGGCGTCGGCTCCCGGTTGACGGAGTCGGAGGATTGGAAGGAAAGGCCGGATGTGTTGGAGGAAGAAGAGGAGGCCATGGCGGAGGAAGAGGGTTTTTTGGCTATTGGAGAAGAATGAGGATGCAAATGGTTCGGATAGATTTAAATAAGGGGAATAGTGGAAGGTGGTTCAATGCCATAGCGGTTTTCGAGAATGTGGTGCCAGAGTTGTCAAATCGTGTACTGCGGAGAAGTTGAGAAGGCGAGGCATCATGATGAGGAGGCGATATGACGGTTCTGCTCTGCAACGCGTGACCCGATGAAGAAAAAACAGAGTGGTTTTGGAATTATTATTGCCAAAACCAGGGGGGCATGTGTTATCGCCACATTTTGGCCAAATGAGGAGATGGGCCGTAATCAAGATGGGCTTTATGCAAAATAGTGGTACAAGAAGGAGCTTGTGTAGACTGCGGCTTAGGCTTTTTCATGTCATGCTTGATGTCTTTTTGATAGTATGCTTAGTGGTTTTGCTGTAGCATGACTTGTCTCAAATAACTGAGATTGCTTAATGAGCCTTTGAAAAAATCATGCGTTGTTTTTATTGTATGGAAGCATTATTTTGGTTTTCTCCTTGATGCTTTATTTGGGTTGACTTGGCGCATGCTCACACAAGTTAGACTCTTACAAAGTCGCCAATAGCCTTCATGATCATTTAGTTTTTTACTTTTGATGCCATCGTATGCTTCTTTTAATGTCGCTTTGTCGCTTTGCATGATTATGGCCATTATTGCTCTCTTAGTTGGTCGCTCCCAGTCTTTTGCTAGCCCTCGCCTTGTACTGAGTATGAGCTCTACTCGTGCATCCACCTCCTAAAAGCCAAAGTTTTCCAAAGTGTCCACCATACATACCTACTAGAAATTTGCTATTCCAAGTAAATTTGACTTGCTTTTATTTTCTCTTCAAATTAAACTCTTACCAGTGTTATGCGAAATTCGGTTAGTAAAGCTCTCACGAACCGGAAGGCACACTTTACTTTTTCCTATTCTTAAAAATTTGACATTGTGGTCTCTTATGTTGAGTTGTTATGCTTGCAAGTTGTAAGTTGGATTCTAGCCCATCCATGCTGTTGTTATCGCCACATTTTGGCCAAATGAGGAGATGGGCCGTAATCAAGATGGGCTTAGAGGCTGGATTGACCTTGCGCGTGGATTTGGGCTAATTGCCCGTGTATCTGTATATTATGATAGATTACGTTTCGGTTTAAACAAGAGATAGAGTTGTTAGGTTTATTCCAAAGATAGAAAGTCTCCGGACTATAAATGTGTACCTAGGGTTATTGAGAAAGGAGGACGATCACGTTCACAACAAACACAATCTCGGCGCATCGCCACCCCTTGTTTCGAGGGTTTCTCTCAGATAAGCGTCGTGCTGCCTAGATCGCATCTCGCGATCTAGGCAGCATCTGCTTATGTGTTATTTGGTGTTGCTCGTACTGAAGCCTTGTTGATGGCGAGTAATACTGTTATCATAGATCTGTTTGGGCTAGCATCGGTGCTTTTGGTTATGTTTGCTTAGTCATGCTGCCCCTAGAGATCTCGCTGCCTTTGCACCTATTTTGGGTGTAAGGGCAGCATCTTGCTTGATCTTTATTCAGTCGATTCAATCTGTCATAGTTGTTCCTTGTTCTCCAAGGATTAGTTTGATATCCGCATGGTTAGGCCTCACAAACGGGTTGAACGATCCAGTAGTACGTAAGGATATGGTTTGCCAATTCGAGAGGAGTTGTTCCGGGAATTGACTCTACGTTGGTTTTTTGGCCTCCTCTAGGGGTAGCTTTCTGTTATCTTTCGTATCTACCAGGCTCAATTACGTGTGGGATGTTCCAATTATGTGGTGAAAGCGTTAAACTATCGTAGATCGATTTGACTTGTATTGATAAAGCAAAACCCCATGTTATCGTAGATCCAATGCAGATCCATGGGACAATCGGCTACATGAGCCGATTCACAGGGAAACCTGAGAGCCGATCGAGGCTCGTATTTAATGTTTACGTGTCTGCCATGCAGGAAACTAATCGAAGCAATCCATCACCTTCCTGATCAGGTATAGGTCAGGTGGCACGCCCTTGCATCAGCCAGGACGTGTGCCAGAGTTTTGCGGGCCGTTGCCCGAGGGACCAGGGCCCACCAGCAGTTCTGGGAGCCTCCCGGCTCTTCGTGTTGCTCGTCGCTGCTCGCCGGTGGGTTTTGACAGGCAACAGCTATCATGGGCAAGCTTTCAACATTGCACTTCTTATTTGAGTTGATATCGTGATCTTTTGTTTATGGATGCCCGCGGTGTGAAATGAATTGGGAATCTTGTGGGGATCATGGAGTTTGTATATGTGTTAGGGAAACGCCGGGCCGCCAATCTAAGCCATGCATAATTCATGGTGGAAATTTGCAGCATACCCATGGTGAACATTCGACGACGCATCTCACAATAAAAAGCTAAACAATATAGAAAATAAAAGAGATGTCGAGGTGTTCATTGTCTGCTTGTCCTTTCATTTTGGTGTGGGCTTGTTCCATGTCATCGGGCACGGAGGTACCCCATTGGCGGTTCTCAATGATATGCATATACTTACAATGACAAGAGCCTTGCTTGGGACTCTAAGTAAAGTAGCATGAGGTTTGGGTACTCGTATTCACGGGGCACAAGGTTTTCAACTTATGATTTGTCAAGCATATGCATCATAATTGTTCTCGCATTAACTTTAACCATTCAAGATGCTTATGATGGGGGCAATGAGAGCTCAAAGCCGATAAGTACCATAATTTTTGAAGGTTATAAAACTTGCAATCACTGCTTCCCTCTGCGAAGGGCCTTTCTTTTACTTTTATGTTGAGTCACCACCTTCTTTCTTTATGCACCATTAAGAGAGCATAGTTGTCATTCTTAGTGTGATATGCATTGTCCCAAAGTTCATTGATTGATTCATGATGATTGGTTTCACTTGTTCTTAAATTATTTGTATCTAGTCGCCCTCTTAAACTTGAAGGTGTCCTATGCATTTATGTTTTGCTCTCTTTGAAGGACAAGCGGAAAACCTTTTGTATGTTTTTCCTTATGATTTGAACACACGTTTGACTTTCATTGTTTCATTTTCATGATCTTTTGTTTGTGTTCATTTGCATGTTTACAACATGGTTGCTAAGTTCTTATTATCATGATTATATCTTCATGCCCATGTTTTAAGTTCTATTGATCCCAGCTCACCAATGCTTACATATATGATCAAGATTGTGTAGGTGCATGTCACCTCAAAAATTATTCTTTTGTTATCACTTACCTACTCGAGGACGAGCAGGAGTTAAGCTTGGGGATGCTTGATACGTCTCAAACGTATCTATAATTTTTGATGCTCCATGCTTGTTTTTACACCATTTGCCTATTGTTTCGTTACACTTAGTGGCATTTTTATGCATTTTCCGGAACTAACCTATTAACGAAGTGCCACAGTGCCAGTTTCCTATTTTCTGCTGTTTTTGTGTTTCAGAGTGATACACAGGAAATATTCTCGGAATTGGACGAAACAAGTTCCTGAAGTCTTATTTTACCCGGAAGCTTCCAGAGATCCGAAGAGGAGTAGGAGGAGAGGCACCTGGGCCCCACACATAGGGCCGGCGCGGCCAGGCCCCTAGCCGCGCCACCCCTGTGTGAGAGCCCCTGGCTCCACCTCTGACGATGCCCCTTTGCCTATAAATACCCCCCGACGAGAAAAACCTAAGAGCCCGATCAGTTTTCCAGAACACATCGCGATCCGCCGCCGCCGTCGACCCGAAGATCGGGAGGGTCCAGAAGCTCTTCCCGGCACCCTGCCGGAGAGTGGAATCGCCACCGGAGGTCTTCTTCATCGCCATGCTTGCCTCCGGAGCGATGAGTGAGTAGTCTACCTTGGACTATGGGTCCATAGCAGTAGCTAGATGGTTGTCTTCTCCACTATGTGCTTCATGTTTAGATCTCATGAGCTGCCATACATGATTGAGATCACCGTTATGTAATTCTACATGTTTGGTTTGTTGGGATCCGATGAATATTGGTGTTTATGATTAAGTTGTTGTACTGAATATTATCTTTTGTTATCTCTATGTTGTTTATGATCTTGCATGCTCTCCGTTGTTAGTAGCTATCTTGGCCGAGTAGTTGCTAGTGACTCCAAGAGGGGGTATTTATGCTCGATACTGGGTTCATGCCTCTATTTCACCTGGGGGAGTGACAGAAACCTCTAAGGTGGTAGATGTGCAGTTGCTACTAGGGAGAAAAAAACATTCATATGCTCAAGGGCATATGCTTTGGTTACATTACACACTTTGTTTAATGCAATTATCTGTTGTTCGCAACTTAATACTTCTAGGGTGTTCGGATTGATATCCCCGGGGGTGGATTATTAGTCATAGATGCAGTTGGATGGCGGTCTATGTATTTTGTTGTAATGCCCAGAGTAAATCTCATAGTGATCTTCTTGACATATCACGTTATCTTTATTCTATCAATTGCCCAACTGTAATTTGTTTACCCAGCATGTGTTATTTTATCTATGGAGAGACACCACTAGTGAACTGTGGACCCCGGTCCTATTTCCATCATATTGCTATCACCTGTTTACTTTTCTCGTACTGTTTATTTTACTCGCATACTATATTGTTTTCCACTCGATACACTTATAACCTTTGTTTCAAGCAAACCGGTGAGATTGACAACCTCATCGCAAGTTGGGAACAAAGTACTTGGTTGTGTTGTGTGCAGGTTCCGCGTTGCTATTGACCGAAGACGAGTCAACAAGTATCGTTAAACGACGCCCTTGTTGGAGTGTTACTAAGCCAGTCCGCATCACCTTCAGTCGTCATTGTCTCTCCTCTCCTGATCGATAAACCTTGGTATCTTAACTGAGGGAAAACTAGCCGCTACACTCATCATACCTTCCTCTTGGGGTTCCCAACGGGCTGGTTATTCACCACGCACAAGGACTTACTGCTCCACGCCAGCAGCCTCTTTTCTGGCGCCATCAACAAGTAGCACCAGCCCCTGGCCTGCGCCACCCCCGTGTGTGGCCGCCTGGCCCCTCCTCTGACAACGCCCCTTCGCCTATAAAGACCCCCCGACGAGATAAACCTAAGTACCCGATCAGATTTCCAGAACACATCGCGATCCGCCGCCGCCGTCGACCCGAAGATCGGGAGGGTCCAGAAGCTCTTCCCGGCACCCTGCCGGAGAGGGGAATCGCCACCGGAGGTCTTCTTCATCGCCATGCTTGCCTCCGAAGCGATGAGTGAGTAGTCTACCTTGGACTATGGGTCCATAGCAGTAGCTTGATGGTTGTCTTCTCCACCATGTGCTTCATGTTTAGATCTCATGAGCTGCCATACATGATTGAGATCACCGTTATGTAATTCTACATGTTTGGTTTGTTGGGATCCGATGAATATTGGTGTTTATGATTAAGTTGCTGTACTGAATTATATCTTTTGTTATCTCTATGTTGTTTATGATCTTGCATGCTCTCCGTTGTTAGTAGCTATCTTGGCCGAGTAGTTGCTAGTGACTCCAAGAGGGGGTATTTATGCTCGATAGTGGGTTCATGCCTCTATTTCACCTGGGGGAGTGACAGAAACCTCTAAGGTGGTAGATGTGCTGTTGCTACTAGGGAGAAAACAACATTCATATGCTCAAGGGCATATGCTTTGTTTACATTACACACTTTGCTTAATGCAATTATCTGTTGTTCGCAACTTAATACTTCTAGGGTGTTCGGATTGATATCCCCGGGAGTGGATTATTAGTCATAGATGCAGTTGGATGGCGGTCTATGTATTTTGTTGTAATGTCAGAGTAAATCTCATAGTGATCTTCTTGACATATCACGTTATCTTTATTCTATCAATTGCCCAACTGTAATTTGTTTACCCAGCATGTGTTATTTTATCTATGGAGAGACACCACTAGTGAACTGTGGACCCCGGTCCTATTTCCATCATACTGCTATCACCTGTTTACTTTCTCGCACTATTTACTTTATTCGCATACTATTACTGTTTTCCACTCGATACACTCGTAACCTTTGTTTCAAGCAAACCGGTGAGATTGACAACCTCATCATAAGTTGGGAGCAAAGTATTTGTTTGTGTGTGTGCAGGTTCCATGTTGCAGCTAGCAAGCAAAGCTTGGACGAGGCGCCATATATAAATTGTCCGCTGCTGTCGCAAACTAGCAAGCATCACCTTCAGTCGTCATTGTCTCTCCTCTCCTATTCGATAACCTTGGTTTCTTAAACTGAGGGAAAACTTGCTGCTACACTCATCATACCTTCCTCTTGGGGTTCCCAACGGGTTGGTTATCCACCACGCACAAGGACAGTCTGCTCCACATCTACAAGGGTTCAGCAAGCTTTTTCTGGCGCCGTTGCCGGGGAGGAGAGAAGACTTCTGCGAGGGGAGTTCTTAACACACACATTCTTTACTTTGTTTTATTGTTTTGCTTTACTTTATTTATTTTACCTGCATTGCTTTTTATCAAAAACCCAAAAAAATTAGAATCCTTGGTAGTTGTTATTTCTTTGCTTTTAGTTTATTATGTCTAGTTCAGTTGCTAGTACTATGTCCCCCGAGGACATGATCTTTACTTTTAAGCAGAAAGATGAGGAAAGCTTTAAAGAAGCTTGGTCTAGAATTTATGATTGGCATGAAAAAACTGAACCTAAAATGACTTTGAGTTTGCTTCTTAGTAGCTTTTACTTTGGACTTTCTCTTCGTTATAGATATGCTTTGGATGCTACTGCAGAAGGAGATTTCCTTCATTGTGATGGAGATCAAGCCTTCAATATTATAAAAAAGTTGATTACAATTTATAGCATGCCAACCTATTTTGATTCCTCTCTTGTGTGCATTTTTAATAGACTTAATACTCTTGAGACTCAGACTGCTAGTTTGAATTCTTGCTACAATACTTTGCGCCAGCATTTTGATTATGTGCCAACAAATACTGAACCTTCGAGTTGGTATCCTACAATAAAAATCACCATTAGTGGTGAAACTTTTCATGCTCGTTGTGATATTATGTCTGAATTTTGTCTCATGCCAAAGGATGTTTATGAATCTTTGAGCCTTTGGAAGCTTTCTGAGGGAGGAGAAGAAATTTCTCTTACTAGCAATGCCACCATATTTCCCCTTGGAATAGCTGAAGGAGTCTTTACAAAAATCCTAGGAAGAATGATATCTACTGATTATCTTGTTATTGAATGTGTAGGAAAAGGACAAATCACAATTGGAAGATCCATTCTGAAGCTCCTGGGCGCCGTTATCGATGTGGGAAAAGGCAATATAACATTTACCTCTCCACCTTGCAATAACCATGTCTTTCCTAGAGTCAAGAGCAAAGGTAAGAAAGGGAGACGTAAGGCACGTGCTAATCCTAGCACTTCATCACTTGATATTACTTGATTCGCAATTTTCTGCGCCTAGCTCAGAGGCATTAAAGAAAAGCACTCTTGGGAGATAACCCAATGTTTTCTTTTCAGTACTTTTTCTTTTATTTGAGTCTTGGAAGTTATTACTACTGTAATGACCGCTCCTTATCTTGTTTATTTCGTTTTTGTGCCAAGAGAAGCCTCTAATTTGAGTGAGGTAAAGATTTGGGGATGTTGCTGTCCTGAAACTGTTTTCGGTGCTGCACCGTAAAAATTTGTGCAAATTCTCTGTTTATCTTTTGGACCTGCGATTTCTTGTGCATATGCCCCAGGTTATATCCAAACTTTTCTTAGTTGAACACTTTTTGATTTGAGCAACAGAAAATCCCTCAAAAATTCGACCTTTGTCAGCTGTTCAGTTTTGACAGATTTCTGCCAATATTTGTGTTTGCCACTTTATCGCTTTCTTTTGAGTTCTTTTGATCATGGAACTTTTGGGGAAGTTGATACAGTAGTATTTGCTATATATGTGGTGGTTTTGAGTTGAAACCTGAAGCAAATAGAGGATTGATTATATGTTATGCTTGCACTAATGTTGCTAATAGATTTGTGTTTAGTTTTATATGAAGGAAGTTTTCAAGTGTAGGGATTGGAGAATGATGAGATGAGTTGAAGAATGAACAAAAGCTCAAGCTTGGGGATGCCCATGCATCACCCCAAGAAATATCCAAGAAGTACAAGCGTCAAAGCTTGGGGATGCCCCGAGGCACCCCTTTCTTCATCGGCAAAAATCAGGTCACCTTTCAAAACACTATATTTTTACTGCTTCATGCACTATGTGTTTTTCTTGGAGCGTCAGGTGTTTTAGTTTTCTTAGTTGGTTTAGTTTGTTTGTTTGCTGCAATAAATGGTTGGACCCCAACAAATTTCCTTTGGAGGAGATATACTCGTTTTCATTTGCAAAGAACGCTCAGTTTTTCACTCTTATCGTTCATTGAGCGTTCTTCTTTTTCTGCTACTGCTTTTGGTTTTCATTTTTCGCCTTGATTTGCGTTCAGATCTTGTCATATCTTTTCATCAAGGTGTATTTTTGCCTCTGATATTTATTGGTTTTCATCAAAAGAGGTGTTTATAAAAATTTCAAATGGTGTTGGAAAAGAGAAAAAGCTTTGTGCAAAATAGTGGTACAAGAAGGAGCTTGTGTAGACTGCGGCTTAGGCTTTTTCATGTCATGCTTGATGTCTTTTTGATAGTATGCTTAGTGTTTTTGCTGTAGCATGACTTGTCTCAAATAACTGAGATTGCTTAATGAGCCTTTGAAAAAATCATGCGTTGTTTTTATTGTATGGAAGCATTATTTTGGTTTTCTCCTTGATGCTTTATTTGGGTTGACTTGGCGCATGCTCACACATGTTAGACTCTCACAAAGTTGCCAATAGCCTTCATGATTATTTAGTTTTTGACTTTTGATGCCATCTTATGCTTCTTTTAATGTCGCTTTGTCGCTTTGCATGATTATGGCCATTATTGCTCTCTTAGTCGGTCGCTCCCAGTCTTTTGCTAGCCCTCGCCTTGTACTGAGTATGAGCTCTACTCGTGCATCCAACTCCTAAAAGCCAAAGTTTTCCAAAGTGTCCACCATACATACCTACTAGCAATTTGCTATTCCAAGTAAATTTGACTTGCTTTTATTTTCTCTTCAAATTAAACTCTTACCAGTGTTATGCGAAATTCGCTCAGTGAAGCTTTCACGAACCGGAAGGCACACTTTACCTTTTCCCGTTCTTAAAAATTTGACATTGTGGTCTCTTATGTTGAGTTGTTATGCTTGCAAGTTGTAAGTTGGATTCTAGCCCATCCATGTTGTCATGGGGCAAGCTTTCAACATTGCACTTCTTATTTGAGTTGATATCGTGATCTTTTGTTTATGGATGCCCGCGGTGTGAAATGAATTGGGAATCTTGTAGGGATCATGGAGTTTGTATATGTGTTAGGGAAACGCCGGGCCGCCAATCTAAGCCATGCATAATTCATGGTGGAAATTTGCAGCATACCCATGGTGAACATTCGACGACGCATCTCACAATAAAAAGCTAAACAAAAGGCAAATAAAAGAGATGTCGAGGTGTTCATTGTCTGCTTGTCCTGTCATTTTGGTGTGGGCTTGTTCCATGTCATCGGGCACGGAGGTACCCCATTGGCGGTTCTCAATGATATGCATATACTTACAATGACAAGAGCCTTGCTTGGGACTCTAAGTAAAGTAGCATGAGGTTTGGGTACTCGTATTCACGGGGCACGAGGTTTTCAACTTATGATTTGTCAAGCATATGCATCATAATTGTTCTCGCATTAACTTTAACCATTCAAGATGCTTATGATGGGGGAAATGAGAGCTCAAAGCCGGTAAGTACCATAATTTTTGAAGGTTATAAAACTTGCAATCACTGCTTCCCTCTACGAAGGGCCTTTCTTTTACTTTTATGTTGAGTCACCACCTTCTTTCTTTATGGACCATTAAGAGAGCATAGTTGTCATTCTTAGTGTGATATGCATTGTCCCAAAGTTCATTGATTGATTCATATTGTTGGTTTCACTTGTTCTTAAATTATTTGTATCTAGTCGCCCTCTTAAACTTGAAGGTGTCCTATGCATTTATGTTTTGCTCTCTTTGAAGGACAAGCTGAAAACCTTTTGTATGTTTTTTCCTTATGATTTGAACACACGTTTGACTTTCATTGTTTCATTTTCATGATCTTTTGTTTGTGTTCATTTGCATGTTTACAACATGGTTGCTAAGTTCTTATTGTCATGATTATATCTTCATGCCCATGTTTTAAGTTCTATTGATCCCAGCTCACCAATGCTTACATATATGATCAAGATTGTGTAGGTGCATGTCACCTCAAAAATTATTCTTTTGTTATCACTTACCTACTCGAGGACGAGCAGGAGTTAAGCTTGGGGATGCTTGATACGTCTCAAACGTATCTATAATTTTTGATGCTCCATGCTTGTTTTTACACCATTTGCCTATTGTTTCGTTACACTTAGTGGCATTTTTATGCATTTTCCGGAACTAACCTATTAACGAAGTGCCACAGTGCCAGTTTCCTGTTTTCTGCTGTTTTTGTGTTCCAGAGTGATACACAGGAAATATTCTCGGAATTGGACGAAACAAGTTCCTGAAGTCTTATTTTACCCGGAAGCTTCCAGAGATCTGAAGGAGAGTAGGAGGTGAGGGACCAGGGGCCCACACGCACAGGTGGCGCGGCCAGCCCCTAGCCCGCGCCACCCCCGTGTGTGGCCGCCTGGCCCCTCCTCTGACAACGCCCCTTCGCCTATAAAGACCCCCCGATGAGAAAAACCTAAGTACCCGATCAGATTTCCAGAACACATCGCGATCCGCCGCCGCCGTCGACCCAAAGATCGGGAGGGTCCAGAAGCTCTTCCCGGCACCCTGCCGGAGAGGGGAATCACCACCGGAGGTCTTCTTCATCGCCATGCTTTCCTCCAGAGCGATGAGTGAGTAGTCTACCTTGGACTATGGGTCCATAGCAGTAGCTAGATGGTTGTCTTCTCCACCATGTGCTTCATGTTTAGATCTCATGAGCTGCCATACATGATTGAGATCACCGTTATGTAATTCTACATGTTTGGTTTGTTGGGATCCGATGAATATTGGTGTTTATGATTAAGTTGATGTACTGAATTATATCTTTTGTTATCTCTATGTTGTTTATGATATTGCATGCTCTCCGTTGTTAGTAGCTATCTTGGCCGAGTAGTTGCTAGTGACTCCAAGAGGGGGTATTTATGCTCGATAGTGGGTTCATGCCTCTATTTCACCTGGGGGAGTGACAGAAACCTCTAAGGTGGTAGATGTGCTGTTGCTACTAGGGAGAAAACAACATTCATATGCTCAAGGGCATATGCTTTGTTTACATTACACACTTTGCTTAATGCAATTATCTGTTGTTCGCAACTTAATACTTCTAGGGTGTTCGGATTGATATCCCCGGGAGTGGATTATTAGTCATAGATGCAGTTGGATGGCGGTCTATGTATTTTGTTGTAATGTCCAGAGTAAATCTCATAGTGATCTTCTTGACATATCATGTTATCTTTATTCTATCAATTGCCCAACTGTAATTTGTTTACCCAGCATGTGTTATTTTATCTATGGAGAGACACCACTAGTGAACTGTGGACCCCGGTCCTATTTCCATCATATTGCTATCACCTGTTTACTTTCTTGCACTGTTTACTTTATTCGCATACTATTACTGTTTTCCACTCGATACACTCATAACCTTTGTTTCAAGCAAACCGGTGAGATTGACAACCTCATCGTAAGTTGGGAGCAAAGTATTTGTTTGTGTGTGTGCAGGTTCCACGTTGCAGCTAGCAAGCAAAGCTTGGACGAGGCGCCATATATAAATTGTCCGCTGCTGTCGCAAACTAGCAAGCATCACCTTCAGTCGTCATTGTCTCTCCTCTCCTGTTCGATAACCTTGGTTTCTTAAACTGAGGGAAAACTTGCTGCTACACTCATCATACCTTCCTCTTGGGGTTCCCAACGGGCTGGTTATCCACCACGCACAAGGATAGTCTGCTCCACATCTACAAGGGTTCAGCAAATGCCAAGAATAAAAGATTCGCATTCTTCATTATGGAGAATCTTCGCCATCAAATAGGAAACCTTTTCATCAAGAGAAGATATTTGCTTCAGATAACCACAAGCTTTACTAGCTTTGCTCACAGCCATCTGTGCTTGGCGTTTGGCTAAAGTCAAGCGAGCTTCAAGATCATAAATCCTTAAAGAGTACTCTGCGCATTGACTGCATCGACAAGGAGGCGACGAAATCGTCGAGTCAAACGTGCGGGCAGCGGAAGGAGCAGGCCTGCCAGTCAAGGGATCGTTGGTATGCATCGACTGGAAGTCAAAAGAAAATGAAGAAGAAACATTTCAGCGAGGCAACACAAGATTTCATGTGAAGAAAATATATTTACATAAGTGCAACACCCTTTGGCTAAAGTTCTCGGGTTGCACGCGACTAAAGGTTGTTACATTCAAAAGAAGAAATTGAAAGCTACAGAGGAGCCAAAGTCTACGCCACCTCAGCATTTTGCTCCGTGGCAGAAGAGGGCATGGAAAATCCGTCGCCAGAAGTCGACGGAGGTGCAGGCTCTTCCATCGTTGGAGCCGGTGTAGTAGATGCCGCAGAGGCTGCAGAAGGAGAAATAATTGCCGCCAGTGCAGGCGCCAACTTCTTCGCCTTCTCGATGAAAACCTTCATCTCATCGCGGGTGCGGCCATGGGGAGAGCTCACCTCCTCCCAGTCGAAGTCCGCGCCGTGAGCAAAAGAAAGTGCAATAGCACCCTCAGCGCCACGCTTCAGAGAGAGCCCCTTCAGCTGGAGGGTCGGGTCCTCAATTGTATCGAAGGACTTGGCAAGATTCTCCAAGTTATCCTTTGGGACTTCTGCTTTCTTCTTCGGCCACAACCCGACGAACAACCGCGACAGAACGCGGCTAACCAACTCAAAAGTCTCCTGGATAGATATCCAGTTTGCCTCGAGTAGGTTAACCGCGGTCAGCAAAGGATCATCGCCCGATGGCAAAGATGAAGAAGACACCTTGGTAAATCCTGCGCGACAAAGGAAAAAGTAAAGGAAAGAATTAGCGAAGATCAATAATATAGCAAGAAGTCAAAATAGAAGGTAAGACGAAACACTTACTTTGAGCAGAGGTAGACATTGTGTGAAGGCGCTCCAATACGGCCTGCTCTCGCTGGGCATGCTCCCTGTTGGCATCGGCCAAAGCTTTTTCAGCCTTTTTTTGCCTTACCAAGTGCTGATTTCTGCGACTTCTCAGCGCTTGCTTTGGCAGCGGCCGCAACATCATATGCCTTCTGCGAGGCACTAAGCTCAGCCTCCAATGATGCAATTCGGGCATTGGCTGTTGCTAGAGCAGCTACAGTGGAAGAAGAAAGGAAGTCAGATAAACAGCAAAAGATAAGCGTGGAAGAAAAACCACGACTGGATATAGAACATACCTTCGGAAGCTTTCGCAACCTTTAGGTACTCAGCACATTCGGTGCCCAAGGCGACGAATCTCTCCAATAATGCCTGAGAAAAAGAGCGTGTAAGAAGCACAAGTGTATGCAAGGGAAACAAAACAAGAAAAATTGCTTACATCATGGGGGAAAACCGAGGATTCATGGGCTTCCAGAGAGGCATTGGGTTCTTTGGCCTTCTTCAAGCGCTTGAGGTTTCGGGGCGCAGGAACCTTCTTTACAGAGGCCCTGGTAACCCTAGGCGCAATTACTTGGGCAGGGGGCTCATCATCAACTGCAGGGGGAATTGAAGGAATAGTTGTAGCAGCTTTTGGTGGCTCTTTGTCATCTCTACATGAAGCAAAAAAGTTATGCGTAACACGACAGAAACAAGGCAAAAGAGGTGCCATTGAAGAAACTCGAATAAAAAAACACTTATGATGCCAGGAGGTCAAAGTACTCCTCATCTCCTGCAGGAACAGAGGCCTTATCAGCCGCTGCAGAACTCGAAGAAGCGAATTCTTCGACTCGCTTCCTTTTCTTGTCGACACCAGCATCTTCAGCAAGCATGGAGGGAGACGATGTCGACGAGCTCGTTTCCACTTCTGATTCTTCGGCATCATCTCCGTCTTTATTATCATCAGCCTCGGGGGCTTCAGATACAGATGAGGCCAGATCAGCTGGAAGGGGCCCTGCCTCTGGAAGAGGAGGGTGCGAAACAAGGAATTGGTGACCCTGCATATAAAATAAGTCAGCAGAGTACAAAGGCAAAGAATAATGTAAGTCGAAGCAAACAAAATTCAACAACAAGCGAACACAAAGATGCATACCTCGGCCAAAGGGTGCATGGAGTCGAAGTAGTCAGCGGTCAAATCAGCAACCGCATGATCCTTGGTGAGCTTGGTAAGGCTTCTAACTCGCTTGTCGACATCTTTTTTCTCTATCAAATCTTCAGAGACGCGAGTAGGATCTTCCAAGCCAGAGTAATTCCAGAGCTTGCTGAGGCGGTGCTGCAGGGGTTGAACTCGATGTTGTACGAAGAACGCCATGAGTTGGATACCCGACAAAGCTCCTCCTTGGCCTCCTTTCAAAGCTTGAATGCGAGACAGAAGAGGAAGAACTTGTGCTATCTCCGCATCTGAGGGAAGCGCATCCCACGATGCCAATTTCTTCACTTCCTTGGAGGCTTCGAAAGGGGCTAACCCATATTGGTCTTCAGGGGAGGCTTTGCGATCTTTGATATAGAACCATTTGGTTCTCCACCCCTGGACAGATGCGGCAAAGGAAAGCTCGAGGTACTGCGCTTCAGGGCGCACAGAGACAACGGCTCCACCCAATTCAGGCTTTCTAGCCAGGGAAACATTGGGGCGAAGCCGAAAGATTGACCTCCAGAGAAGAAAGTGGGGCTCAATGCCTAAGAATGACTCGCAGAGAGTCACGAAACAAGCAATATGAAGAAGGGAGTTTGGTGTGAGCTAGTGGAGCTGCACACCGTAGACAAAGAGGAGCCCACGGAGAAACTCGTGGAAAGGAAGAGAAAGACCGCGGAGGAGGAAAGCAAGAAACATTACCCGATAGCCGCTTGGGGGCTGCGGGATCCGCTCAGTACTGGGAAACTTGATGGAATCCTGGGCGGAGATGAGGCCATCCGCCCTGGCCTTCTCCACCTCCTTCGGCGTGATGGCAGAGCGTACAAAGTTGGTGGCAGAGGAGTTCTTGGCCATGATATTCTTGTTGGCTAGGTGCTTCACGCGCATCTATCGCACCGCGCTTGGGGGCTATGCACGAACGGAGAGAGGAGAAGAGATTTACAATGGAGGCGGCGGAGGGAACGAGCTGGTAAACAGTAAAATCCCCCACTACGCCCCTTATATACCTTCTGGGAGAAGGATCGTGGGCTGAGACGTGGCGCAAAGAGCGGAAACGGCAGCCCACTAACGGTCAAAAATCACGAAAATTACAGTGCTGCCCATAAAATGGTTCGCACTCATACAGAGTGACGTGTTCATTGACGTCATAAAGAAGATGATATAAGAAAGAAAAAGGATGGCGCCGACAGGTAAAAAATTTATAGACAAGATTATATGTGAAGGATTTTCGATTATAGCCTTGGGGGCTACTATTATCAAAGATATTGAAAGTATCTCGAGTTGAAGTATAATGGACCACACTATATTTTGAGCCTATACTCGAAAAAGTCTTTTTTCGACTATAGCCTCGGGGGCTACTCCCATCGGGAGCGCTGAGCGCGCACCCGACGATATTTCTTGGTAAAGCATTGTGCAGAAGTGTTACTCCCATCGGGAGCGAGTTTTATGGTTGTTGAAACACGAATATTTTCAGTCAAAATTTGACTTCGACATAAGATTCTCGAGTTATGTTATCGCAACGCAACTCGAATGCCGTGACCTGTCACAAAGGTAAGACCCCGGGATCCGTCCTGTGTGGCCTGGTATACGCACATGGATGCACTCTGCTGGTATGTATCCGTGTCTACGACGTGGAGAAAATCCTGGTGGACGCACTGGGTACCCTGAGAATCACTGGGATTCATTCTTTGTAAGTCCTAAATGTGGCAAAAGAATGGGTTTGACCGGTATCCCAAATTCAAATCCAAGGGGATTGAATTTGAAGTAGGTGGCAAGTATCTGTTCTGGCAGTTAACTAACCTCTTGATCCGTCAGAGTTGTCAGGCTTGTTCATCAAAACCCCTTGCGAAAAAATGTCATGAAAATAAGTCGAAAGACCGAGTCGAAGATTTGAAGATAAGAAGAAGTTGAAGAATTGATCAAGTCGAAGATTTAAAGATTAGAGATTCAACCCGAATCTGCAATTCTGGTAGAATCTCAGGGGCTACTGACAAGGGTATAGTTAATAGAACCCGTTAGTTGAGTACCCCTAAGGCCCGTATAGCTAGGCCCAATTGTAATGACAGTCGAATACGAGTTCTTACCGTATATCAATATTGTAATCTGTATCGGGCCCTACCCGATCCTCGAGACCTGGCCACCTATATATGGGGGCCAGGAGGGGACAGTGTAGGCCAGATTGAAAGCAAGCCAGGTTGAACACCCAAGTTTACTTTCGACATACACCTATTTCGATTAACTTTACCTTCGAGTTCATCCGATGCCCTATCTTCCCGATCCTAAGTCCTTCGTTTAGGACATTTGTCGAGTTAACCCCTCGTCACTAGGGAATGTCCTAGTGATGATTTTGATGATGATGCTTATATTGAGCTTAATGATGATTTTATTGCTGAAGCACGTGCTACTCGTAATGCTGCTGAAGTTAAAGAGCTTCTTGCAGGACGTACTGTTAGATATAATTTGTCTCCTGATCCTAAGTTTGCTGCTTCTCCCATAAATATTAGAGATAAGGATTATGATTTCTCTTTGGATTTATCTTACATATCTATTGTTGAGAAAACTCCTTTTTGTTGTACTAAAGATGAGAGTGCTATGGAGCACATGAATGAGCTTTCTACTTTGAGTAATTTGTTTTCTGATGATATTAAGCTCCGCACTTACTTTGTTGCTAAGATTTTTCCTTTCTCGTTGAAAGATGCAGCTAAAACTTGGTTTAATAGCTTGTCTCCTGAATCTCTTAATAGTCCTATTGCTTTGGTTAATGCTTTCTTTCAGAAATATTTTCCTGCTAGTGCTCAACATGCTGTTGTGCAGAAAATCTTTGACTTTGAACAGGGAAAAGGAGAGATATTGCCTGAATCTTGGACAAGGTTTTGTTCTTTAATTAGAGCTTTACCTAAAGAACCATTGCCTAAAAATGAACTCCTTGATATATTTTACAATGGACTAACTGATGAATCAAAGTCATATCTGGATAGTTATGTTGGTTGTGTTTTTAGGGAAAGAACTCCGGCTGAAGCTGAAGAATTAATGGCTAAAATAAGCCGCAATCATGATGATTGGACTCTAGTTGAGCCAACACCAGCGTCAACACCAGCGCCAACACCAGCGCCAACACATGCGCCAGTCCCAGAGCCTACACCGAAGAAGAGAGGGATGATTGAATTAAATGATGAAGTGATGAGGGAAGCTAAGAAATCTCTTAAGGAGAAAGGTATTAAGGCTGAAGATGTGAAGAATTTACCTCCTATAGAAGAATTATGTAAGCCAATCCCTGACTCATCTACTATTGAGGTACACTCTCTCCAACGCTTTGACGAAAGAGATATGCCTTATTGTAAACCTCCTGATCAATGCTTAGATGAATTTGATAATTTTATTATTAAGCAAGAGAATTTTAATAGAATGGTGCGGAATCATTTGTTGAAAAATTCTAGAGCTATTAACAAGTTGCAGGATATTGTGGAGAGAACCTCCAATGATGTGAAGATACTTGTTAAACATTTTCAAATGGTTCAAACACAAATTGATCAGCTTACCAAGGTGCAAAAATACTTGCTAGTTAATACCGCTAGACAGAAGCAAGCATGTGAAATACGCACAAGAAGTGGTGCCACTACTCAAGATCCATTTTATCCTGAAGGAGATCCTAAGAGGGTCGAGCAAGATTCTCAACGCACTTCAAATGATGATATTCCTTCCAAGAAGAAGAAGAAGAAGCATAAAACAACTACATAATCGTCTGATGCAGGTAAAGATCCTAATAGTGTTTCTATTTCTGATGCTGAAACTGAACCAGGAGATGCTTCCGATAAGGAAGAATTTGAAGAGGAACCAGAAAAGATTGATAAGAATGCAAAGTACACCAAAGAAGACTTCATTGCCAACAAGCATGGTAATGAGAGAGAACCTTAGGTACAGAAACCAATGCCTTTTCCTGGTAAGAAACATAAGTCTAAGGAAGAAGAACACTACAACATGTTTTGTGAATGGATGAGACCTTTATTTTTGCAAATTCCTTTGACTGATGCTATTAGAATGCCTCCTTATGCAAAATATATGAAAGATATTGTCACTAACAAAAGGAAGATTCCTAATGAGGAAATTTCCACCTTACTTGCTAATTATTCTTTTGATGGTAAAGTACCAGAGAAACTTGGAGATCCAGGTATACCAACTATTCCTTGCTCCATTAAAAATAACTATGTTAGAACTGCTTTATGTGATTTGGGAGCTGAAGTTAGTGTCATGCCTTTTTCTCTTTATAAAAGACTTGATCTAGAAAAATTGGTATCAACTGATATATCTTTGCAGATGGCTAATAAGTCTACTACTATTCCTATTGGTATATGTGAAAATGTTCCTATTCAAGTTGCTAACAGTTGTTTGATTTTAACTGACTTTGTTGTGTTGGAAATGCCTGAAGATGATAATATGTCTATTATTCTTGGGAGACCTTTTCTAAACACTACAGGTGCTGTTATTAATTGTAATCAAGGAAAAGTAACTTTCAATGTCAATGATAAAGAGTACACGGTTTATTTTCCCAAGAAGATTGATAGAAAGAATGCTCTAAATTCTGTCAAGAATGTTGAGACCATCAAAGTTGGTCAAATTATTTGTTCAGAGCGAAAGCCCAAGGAAGAATATAAAATTGTTATGATTGGGACTATGCCTATCAAAGTTGAGGTAACATAAGCATTAAGTGAAGTGCAAAGTTTTGCCTCATATAAAGTTAGTTTGGGAACAAGACTTGATCAACCTTGTTAACAAAGTGATTTTATATGAACGAAACTTAGTTTTCACCGCATTTACTCTACCTCACCTATATTCACTTTCACCAATTTTATTCCTTTAGTTTAGTTACATGATTAAGAGTATCTCAGAGCTGCTGCATGCTTGGTTTTGATTTGCTTGAAATCATTTCACCTTCGTTTTTCTGAGTTTTTATTGATATGCCAATTTCTGAAAAATCCTCGAAAATAAAGTTTCTCAAAAAATTCTAGAAAATTCTTTATAAATTTTTATGTCAAAAATGGAGCAGAGAGGCACCTGGGAGACACCAGGAGGGGTTGCCACACCACCTCACACACAGGGGGCGTGGCCCAGCCTGGGGCGCGCCCACCTGGTGTGAGAGGGTCCCACCTGGCCTCTCACTTATCTCTTCCTCCCCTGCTCTTTCTCTCTCCCGAAAACAATGACACACCCAGCTCATACCCAAGTTCTTGCTGTTCTTCACCTCGATTTTTCGATCTCCTTGCTTAGCCCATCATTTCTGCTGAGATTTGGAGCAATTGTTCTCCGGTATGTGACTCCTCCGCTTGTCCAAGTAGAATTTCTTTTGGTGGAGTATTTCTTGAGTATTTTAGCATTGTAGGTGGAAGGATAAATGAGTATGCATGCTTGTTCTATTGTTTAGAAATGATATTTTGATGCATGTTAGCTCTCTAGTAACTCACTATAGTAGTCTCCTACATTTGCTTGTCTCAAAAATCACTTTTTATGAGGTTTGTTAAAAATTTCAGAAATGGAGGAGAATGCATATCAACTTTTTCAACACGAACTAGAAGTGCATGAAGTCATGAGAGTTCACCGTGAAGAGAGGGTCTTTCCCTCACACTATCCATGCTCAAAGTTCATGCATGCTGCCAGAATTCTGCAGGATTTCCAAACCTTACTCTCTAATGCAGGATTGGAACATTTTACTGAGGGTGAACCTCCCTAATATGTTAAACTAACAATGTCTGTGGTGCAGGATTTCAGATTTAGTTGGTCCACTTCCAACCCCATGGTCCATTATAAAATCTATAACAAATCTGTGGACTTGCCTCTTGATGTTTTCTGTACAGCTATTAGAGTACCGCAGTGGGGATCGCTCGAGAAGCTAAGGGGACAGCCTAGGCCATTGTTGAAACTTTATGAGGAGATTTGTCAAGGAAGAAGCTTCACAGGAGAGGGTGGTAAAACTCAAAATATTCATTTCCCATCCATTCGATATTTTGCCTTCTTTATTACCAAATGTGTTCTTGCTAGGAAATCTGCAACTAAATTATCTCTCCATGATCTAGCTTTTATTGCTGCTGCTTTGAGGCGTGATAGACTTACCATTTGGGTGCCTTAATAGCCTTTTGTCTTGATGTTAATCGTGAGAAAGGGGGAATCTATGGGGGACTTATAGCTTCACGCATGTTAGCTTTGCATGGTGTAATGCCTCATTTTCTAGATTTGTAGTTCCCCGAGGAGAAACTTGATCTTAGTTCTATGATTCATCATAAGTTTATTTCTCCTCCAACTAGTTTGATTAATTTAACATTTGAGCTAACCTTTTTCAAGAAGACTACTTGGAAGGTAGTAAAGACTGATCGATCGGTCCGTTTGCCTGCACCTCTTTTGTTTAACCTTGATCGCAGGAATGGATGGTCGCTCACAGAGGATGAGCTCGACGCGTACGTAGAAGAGCACCCACCCCCTGTGCATGATGAGGAGGGCGCCGAGGAGTCGGGTCAGCCCTCCAACATTGCGAATTTCCCATATGAGCAACCTTATTATGATTATGCGCCATCAGCTTCATCTTCACGAGAGCCGGGGTACGATTACACCCATGATGACCCACCAGCCTGGAGCAGCTACCAGGGCTGGAATTGATCTCCACTTAGGCCAAAAGCCTAAGCTTGGGGGGAGGTACGCCGACGATTCACTCATATACATATCATATTTTGTCGGTCCTATGTGTATCCATGTTTTGCTCTATTTATTGCCCTTATTCTTATTTCTACTTTCCAAAACACAAAAAGACCAAAAATATTTTCGTTGTTTCTCTTTGTTTGCCTCTTTAGTTTGCTACCTTTGGTTTTGCTTTACTTGCTATTTTCGGTTTGCTATTTGAAAAATCTAAAAATATTTTGCCTTGTTTGCTTTTTCCTTCTGTTCTTGTTTCAAAAATCGAAAACCCCAAAAATATTTGTTGTTCTTCTTCGGTTTTGTAAAGTTTGTTGCAGAGTTCAGTCTCCCGTTACTCCATTGGAGCTTGGTATTCACTTTACATTATTCAAGCCACACAAGTGAGCAATAATTACGACATATGACAATCCGAGATGTGGTAAGAGGCTGGTATGAACTCTATTTGTTTTCATTTTTATACATATACTCATCTATGTGGACATGCTTAGTCGGTTCATGTAAGGTATATGTTATCTAATGGATGCTTTGTAGTTCTTGCTTTCATATGATTAGTTCCAATTTACTAATAGTTTGTAGCATGTCATGTAGACGCTTGCATGCATTGTTTTATTCATAATATGATATGTTATTGTGGTATCCTCCTCTGAAAGTTTCATTTGAATCGACTTGGCACATGCTCAAGCATGCATATGACTGAACAAAAAGTCAATTAAGCCTCAATGATTTACTTTGCCTCAGAGTTCTTGTATCATTTTTATGCCTATATTAATTTTGTTTTGTCGCAAGCATGATTATGACAGTTATTGCTCTCTCGATTGTCGCTTCCCCATCTTTTGCTAGCCTTCATTTGTACTGAGTATGAGCTCTACTCGTGCATCCAAATACCAAAAACCAAGTCTACCAAAGAGTCCACTATAAATTCCTATGCATGGTATTTGTAAGCCATTCCAAGTAAATTTTTATGTGCTACCTTTCAAAACTTTCAACTACTTCTCATTTTGGGCCACTATTTTTAGCTCATGGGGACGTAGTGGTCGGAATTGCTATCTTACATATTAAATTAAGTACCCCTCGACTAGGCAGCTTCATCTGCTCATCATTAATTTTGCATGAGAGCTGGTCGGACCATTATACTCTAATTCTAAAAAGAAAAGAAAAAGAGCACTCCTCCATGGTATGTGAAAGTTGGTTGGCACCCGATGAATCGGTTAGCCATGGTTTGAGAAAGGAAAAAGGTGGGGAGGAGTGCCAAAGCTTTATAAAAAAGAGCACCAATGTGCCAAAATTTCAAAGAACTCATAACCGCTCTCACTTGTATATTATGGAAGATAGCAAGTCCCCATTGCCAGTCGTTGACATGAAACAACCACCTCTCAAAATAAATTTTTATCTCTGTTTTACAAATGAAAAGCTCTAGCACATGTTAAATCCCTGCTTCCCTCTGCGAAGGGCCATTCGTTTACTTTTATATTGAGTCATCATCTTCTAACTTTAAGCACTTCTTGAGAGCATAGCAGTTATTCTTAGTGTAATGTGCTTGTCCCAGAACACGATTAATTGTGGTATAACTTTGATGCTTGTATCTTTGATATTTTTACTTCTAGTCTTCCCTTGGACTTTAGAGTGCCTCAGCATTTAAGTTTTGCTCCACAAATAAAGGCAAGCTGGATACCACTCTTTCATATCATTTATGCATATTACTATCTTGTAGTTTCTTATGTACATGTTACTTGTTATTAGTGCATTGGCACTCTTTCATAGCTTGCTTGACTAGGAGGTGACATTAGTTGCATATTTCTTATTATGAATTGCCTGAGTACTTGATCACATAGTTAGTATATATACATCATATGAAGCAAATGTGTTCGTAAAAGTATCCTTTATCGCTCTCAGTTGTTAACTGAATTGCTTGAGGACAAGCAAATAGCTAAGCTTGGGAGAGTTGACACGTCCAAAACGTATCTACTTTCCCGAACACTTTTGCTATTGTTTCTCTTCTAATTTGTGTGTTTTGAATACAACTAACACGGACTAACGCTGTTTTCAGCAGAATTGCTCTGGTGTCTCGTTTTTGTGTAGAAATCCAACTTTCAGTAAAAATTCGGGAAAAATCATCAAAAATCATATTTCACCAGAAGACCCACGGAGCCAGAAGACGAGACGGAGTGGAGGCACGAGGCCTCCATACACATAGGGGGCGGGGCCCAGACCTGGCCGCGCCCACCTGGTGTGAGGGTGGCTCGGCCATCGCCTCGACCCCTCCTTCTGCCTACATATACCCCTTTACATGAAAATATCGGGGAGACGGCGTTTTTCCCATATAGACTTCCGCTGTGCTGCTACCATCAGAAACCGCGATTCGGAACCAGAAACTCCGTTCTGACACCCTGCCGGGATGGGGATTTGGAGGAGATCTTCATCACCATCATCACCGACGATCCTCCATCGACCATCCATGACTCCCCTATCCATGTGTGAGTAATTCCCCCGCTGTAGGTGAGGGGATGGTAGGGATTGGATGAGATCGTTCATATAATTTGATATGAGATTGTTAGGGCATAGTGCCTAGTATCTTTATTTAGTGCCTATGACATTGTTGCAACTTGTTGTGCTTAATGCTTGTCACTTTGGGCCCGAGTGCCATGATTTCAGATCTAAACATGTTATTATTTCTATGATGATACTTGTTGTTTATGGTCTTACCTACAAGTTGTATACACATATTGTTGTCCGGAACCCGAGGCCCCAAAGTGACAGAAATTGGGATAACCGGAGGGGATGGCTACGATGTGAGGATTACATGTGTTCACCGAGTATTACTGCTTTGCTCCGGTACTTTATTAAAAGGAGTACCTTAATTACCAGTAGTTTCCCTTGAGGCCCTGCTGCAACAGGCTGGTAGGACAAAAGATGTCGTGCAAGTTTCTCCTTGTGAGCACGTACGACTATATACGGAACACATGCCTATGATTGTTTGTACTAGGATGCTTTATCATTATTTATCTACATTGCCCATGTCTCATTGATTTCATGAATTATCTTATCCATGAAACGCCCGTAATCCATCCCTATGCCTATAGTATTTGTTCCTACTGTTTACTATTGATACTATTACCACTGCTATTTTACTACTGATGTTACTGTTTCATTACTATCACCACTATAAAACTGTTGTTGCTGATAAACCACTGCGAGCAAGACTGTTTCCAGGTGCAGCTGAATTGACAACTCATCTGTTAAGGCTTACATATATTCTTTGGCTCCCCTTGTGTCGAATCAATAAATTTGGGTTTTACTTCCCTCAAAGACTGTTGCGATCCCCTATACTTGTGGGTCATCATGTTCCATCATAAAAGAGTGGAGAGTTTGGTTTGTTTGTTGTAACCTTGCTCTCTTTGGGAGAATGGCTATCTCTTTTCTTGATTTTGCTCTATATATACTTAAAATGAGATAAGTCTTTGGGCATGTGTGTTTTAGTGATTCTTTATGCTCATTGGTGTTTGCTTTGTTCACTTGGTGGACTTTGGAGTCAATCTTGTGTTGAGTTGATTCTTTGATATAATTTGGACAACCTTTAGTTCTTCAAACCTTTGTGTGACTTCTTGGTCTTCTTGGTGTTTTGTCCAAATTGTATCTCTTTTGGCTCTTGAAAGTCTTGTGCATGCATATTTACTAAATATATACTCTATGGCATGCTTTGCTTTCTTTGATCCAATATAGAGGGTAAACTCCAATAAATCCTAAATCGGCTAAGATGTGTATGAAATTCAAGTTCATATCTATATACACATATTTATGTGAAGCTTGTCCTATATATTGTAGTGTCTCTAACGACTTCGAACCCAATGAGTTTGGGGACCATATTGTACTTGAATATGTTTTAGGTACATGGGAGATATATTGGTGCTTGTCTCAATAATAAGGATGAAGCGGTGACTAGTTAATAATTTGTGGCAAGCTAGGATTATTGAAGAACTCCTATCTACTACATCCTACCATTGATATCTCGGTAACAAGTATCTACTTCATGCATACTTTTCTAGCATCCAACCTTGTGTAGGTTGTTTCATGGCATGGTATCTCCTTATTTGATATCTTAATTGAACCTTGTGTGTTGGGATGGAATGCTAAGCAATATCAATTATTGAGGACTATGTGGATGCTCTATGTTTATCCTTGTACTAGTCTTATTATATGCTTTATCATTCCTATCACACATTCCTTTGGTTGAGCCGCTTAATATGTCGGTTCCTTACTTGTTGCTCAACCATCTCTTTGATGCAAGTGTTAATCTTAATGCCTTTTATGATCTCTTTCTAATGGTTACTTTTTAAATGGTATTGAGGGAGTGAGGATTCTATGTTGTTTAAATTATATTCAAATGCAAACATTCTATCTTGTGCACGTACCTTGGGAAACTTCCTCATTTCATTTTAAAGCACCATTTAGTGGTTATCATAGTATTTGATGTAACTTTGTATCATTTTGTTTTGAATAATATCGAGAAAGTGATGATTGCATGTTTGTGAACCTTATACTTCAATTCAAATGGAATACCTTGTGCACAAACCTTGGGGAGCTTCTTCATATTATTTAGAGCATTGTTTTGGTCTTATCATAATATCTTTATTTGACTTTTTTGGATCATTTGTTTGCTCTCTTCTTCTTTTTTGGAAGACTATCCATTGTGTTATTTTGTTTGCAATCTTTTGATCCTCAATATAGTTTTATTTCCTCCAACTTTTTGTCTTTGGATATGTGCATGTGTTTTGACTCAATTTTTTTTGAACATGCACACCTTGAGAAGGAACTCTCACTATATAGGCCTTCTAAGCCTTTCCGCCCATTTTGGCAATGGATGCCAATGGGGGAGAAGTTTCGAGGGTTTGAAGGGAATTGGGCTTTATGCTTTGGTTTTGTTCTGAAGCATACTTGGTTGAGTATATATAGTGGAAACTCCACCAACAATATTGGTTGGCAATATATGCAATAAAATTCAAGTTCATTCACACGTGCATAGATTGTGGGGGAGTTTGCTCTATATATGATGGTTATATTAGCATCACATACTTTTGTAGTATTTGATGTTAGTGTAACCGTCTTAGTTCTTTAAATTCATTATATAAACCCTCTCAAAGAGATTGTCATCAATTACCAAAATGGGGGAGATTGAAAGTGCATGTGCCCCCATGTGTGGTTTTGGTAATTAATGGCAATCCCTATGGACTAATGTTTGCATCAAGTTATATTTGTAGGACTTGTCTGTAGACAATGCTTGAGCCATATGTTGATTTCAAGGTTGTAAGAAGTTGCTAATGAACAAGATTATGTGATGACCAAGGTGATATTCAAAGAGTAATATGAAGTTTGGTCATAAGGGAGTTGAGCCTATATTGAGTGTGTTTTGAAGAATAAGGTTGAGTGTGATCTCATGTGTATCTTCAAGACACCATCCTTGTAGAAAAGCAAGAATTGATTCAATAATTGACCAAGTCGAAGCGCAACTTCAAGATAGGCATCTAGAAGATATCATATGCTTGAAGCTTGATGTCCATTTGGTGATAATGGTCATATGAAGATATTTCTACTAGAGTCTCTCCCATAGTGGAGTATGGGGGAGCAATCCGCAAGACTTCACCGAGCAAGCGCAATCAAGAAAGGTGGTCCAACTTGAGAAGGTCAAGACCATCATCATCTTGCTCAAGTGGAATGCTCAAGGCAAAGGTATGTTCTTGATAGGGTTTCTTTCTTACCGGTCTCATGGTGTTAGTTATGAGACCGGGTTATAGGATCGGTAGCCGTACTATCAAGAGGGGCTCTCGAGTGAGTAACTTAATCATATCGTTCGGAGAGAGCTCAAACCTTTGCATACTTGGAATCATCTTTCTTTGTTATTATTTGTATATTATCCATGTGAGGTTCTAGAACTTGTGGTTATTTCCATGACAAGCTCTAGCTCATCAAAAACGGATTTCTCATGAATATCTTATTGAGTTTTTGGTGTTGGAGGTTTTATCGGTTCATCTTTATATAGATAGGTCAAACCTTTTATCATTTGGTTTTACCCTCCATGGTTGGACTATGATGTTTCTATGCATAGACTTATAGAGCTCGTTGTTGTGATTCCAACGAGCCAAAGATCATCAAAAACAGAGTCCGGATGCTCAACTTATGATCATTTTGGTTTCAGCTGTTTCTGCCTTTTCTAGGGCCGGAGACTCCGTACTCGGAGGGCCAAAGACTCCGGTCCAAAATGTGTTTTCGCCGTTTTTCGTCCGGAGATTTGGCCCGGAACCTCCGGGTACTTTTCTAGGCCAAAGACTCTGGCCCCTAGGGACCGGAGACTCCAGCCTAAGTCTCCGGACCTCAAAAACTCGAGGTGTCGCTCAGCGCAAAGATGGGGATGGAGGCTTTTTAGCCCCTGCCCGGAGTCTCCGCCCTCCAAAGGCCGGAGACTCCGGAGAAAGTGGCCTGCAATGGCTATTTTCGTGGGGCGACCTATAAAAGGTCCCCTTCTTCCTCCTTGGGCTACAGCTACTCCTGCTCTCTCTCCTCCATTGTTGACCTTTTGTAGCTTGCCCTCCCTCCTCCATTTCTCCCATGCATGCTTCTTGAATCTTTTTGAGGGAAAAGAGAGAGGAGATCTAGATCTACATTTCCACCAAACTCCTCTTTGTGAGAGAAACCTATTTGATCTAGATCTTGGAGTTCTTTGTGATTTTCTCCTTTGTTCTTCCTCTCATATCTCTCCATAGCATTAGTTGCTTTGGTAGGATTTGAGTGTGAAGGACTTGAGCACTTGTGTTCTTGCCATTGCATCGGTTGCATCGATTTGAGTTCTCCTCAGAGATTTTGTGGAAGTGAAAGCAAGAAGATTACTTCCTCTTGGGTTCTTGGAACCCTAGACGGCTTAGTGGATTTCTTGGGGAGCTCCAATTAGGTTGTGGAGATCTTTCCAAGCTTTGTGGTACCTCCGTGGCGATTATTGGGAGCCTCCAATTGAGTTGTGGAGTGTGCCCCAATCTTAGTGGCTTTGTGGATTTGGGAGCCTCCAATTAAGTTGTGGAGTTGCCCCAAGCTTTTTGCGGGTTCGGTGACCGCCCTCAGGGGTCCCATAGTGGATCGGGTCTTCCATCTTGGTGGGAGGCCTCGAGGAGATTACGGTGAGCCTCCGTGGCGTTTGGGGAGGCTTGTGCCTCCACACCGCTCCAATGAAGATTAGCACCCGCAAGGGTGTGAACTTCGGGATACATCATCGTCTCCGCGTGTCTCGGTTATTTCTATACCCGGGCTCCTTTACTTATGCAATTTACTTTGTGATAGCCATCATGCTTCAAGTCTTATTTATCTTGCTATCACATAGTTGCTTATCTTGTTTAGCATAAGTTGTTGGTGTACATAGGTAAGCCTAGTTTATTTAGGTTTTGTATGCTTGGCAAATTAAACGTTAGTTTTATTCCGCATTTGTCAAGTCACTCGTAAAAGTTTTTAATCGCCTATTCACCCCCCCTCTAGGCGACATCCGTGTCCTTTCACAAGATATTATATCACCTTGCTGAGGACAGCACCGAGACACCACCATCATATGGTCGTGTATGCCGACTCTAACTGCTAGCGCACAATCTAAATCAAATTTTGCAAAAAAAATGTAACAAAAATTTATTTTACAGACTCATTTACTACTTTCCCATCCAGCTCTAACCAAACTGAGAACTTATACATTGTTCAAGTAATATTTTTAACACACAATCTTAGGTTATTTGTAAGAATATGGCCTCGAATATGTTTCTCCATGAAATTTTAATTGGAGCCAAAACATTTAAATATCATTACCTTATTTTTATATAATTTCAATGGAAATGACATCGCACGAAATAGTGTTGAATACAAATACACATGTGAATAGTGGTGAAGCAAATAAAATATTGATGGTATAAATATTTTGTTGTAATATTTTGTGAAGACAAGACAATCAACCATAAAATGCATCAGTAATTATGAGTGTGATTTGAGCTTTCCCTGGAGCTACACCTCAAATAAAGAATTACTACTCTTGCAATATTGGAGTACTCTTTTTGTTGGAAATTTATTGTTGGGAAACTATAGTTAATGAATAGCGCCTCGTTAAAAAAACTACTATTAGATCATAATCGTCGAAAGTATTGTTTGATAACCACTTCAAGAGAATTACCTTTGTCGATGAATTTTTTCGCTGAAGAATTAGTGTGAATAAATTACCATTCGTATACCATTATAGAAATACCGTTGCGAGTCAAACTTGGACCAATTGGTAGTGCAATACAAATAAAGAATTACCATTCTTGCACCATTGGAAAAATACTGTTGTGAAAATGCCATCGAGGAATAGCATCCCATTAAAATTTAATATTTGATAATAACAGTCGAAAATAATTTTGGATAGCGACCGCATGTAAATATAGTTAGGGATAAAAAATTCTCACATAAAATATTTACCGTTCGTGCACCATTGAAAAAATATCCTCTTAAAATTACTATCGTTAATTTATGCAACATTGAATTACAATTAGATAATAATGTTGGACTATTCCTTCTCGCAAATTACGGTTATGGATGATTTTTTTTTCAAAATACCTATGAAAAAACAGACCGTGCATCGTTAAAGATATATTGATGCGAAACAGCTATCGGAAATTTACACATAGGTGAAGAAGTACTATTAGAAAATTAACGTTGGTTAATTACTGGTGGAGATCGAGTTAAAGGTTTGTAATGCTAAGGAGCACAGTTTATTTAGCGCAGAAGAATTGTCATCTTTGGATGTTAAAAGAAATAAAAATTATATGTCTTCAAAGATCATGCGACGTATTTATGAATCAAAATAAGGTACAATATGCAGGTTCTAACATATGGCTATTAATGTTGGTTGTTGCGCACATAATTGGCATGTCCATATTTAACATAGCCATATTGTAGCAGAAGTACTCACGTGATAAATGTTAGCGCCGGCCGTTGATTTAAAAAACCTATTACGACTTATTGTGATTAACAATTTAAGAAAAATGATCATATTTTTGTCAATAAATATCAGATATATGCCATAAAAACTATTCCATTAAATTCATATTCAAATGAAAATTTCAATGGTTTCATATTTTGTATTTTTTTACGCAAATGCTTCATTTTTTTGACTAAATTACTGGATAATTTTTTTATTGAACTACGTGCATGCCTAGGCAAACCATATCTTCATTTAATAATAAATCATTAGTAATTATGGAACTACAACACTATACTACTGTATCATGTGCGCTTACATCGAGGGGTGGGCAAAAATTGATTTACAGTTTGACTGCTTTTTGTGTCGTCCATTTTCTTTTACTAAACTAGATATTAGGATTAGATGTGTGAAAGAAAATAAACTACTCTCATCAGCCTGTTTTAGAAAAGGGTTGCTACACACGTGAACTTGTCCCTAGCTATAAGTCCACTAAATTATAGCCTCTATCACGTTATAAACGTTCATCTAACCTCAATCAATTTTGATATTCTCTCTAAGAAGTACCCATTAACAATAAAATGATAGTTAAGATAGAATTCATTAGAGACATATAACAACATCTTTTATCACCTTGCTGAGGACAGCACCGAGACACCACCATCATATGGTCACGTATGCCGCCTCTACTTGCTAGCGCACAATCTTAATCAAATGTGTAGATAATGCAACACAATTTTATTTTTTACAGACTCCTTTACTGCTTCCCCATCTAGCTCTAACCGAACCGAGAACTTATACATTGTTCAAGTAAGAGTTTTAACACAAAATCTTAGGTTATTTGTAGGAATTTGGCCTCGAATATGTTTCACCAAGAAATTTTGCTTGGAGCCAAAACATTTAAATATCATAACCTTATTTTTTATATAATTTTAATGGAAATGACATCGCACAAAATAGTGTTGAATACAAATACACATGTGAACAGTGTTGAAGCAAATAAAATATAGACGGTGTAAATATTTTATTGTAATATTTTGTGAAGACAGGACAATCAACCATAAAAATGCATCAGTAATTATGAGTGTGATTTGAGTTTTCCCTGGAGCTACACCTAGAGAATTACTACTCTTTTTGTTGGAAATATACTATTCGGAAACTGTAGTTAATGAATAGCGCCCCGTCAAAAAATTACTATTAGATGATAACCGTCAAAAGTATTGTTTGATAACCACTTCAAGAGAATGACCTTTCAGGATAAATTTTTCATTGAAGAATTAGTGTGAATAATTACCATTCATACACCATAAAAGAAATACCATTGCGAGTCAAGCTTGGACCAATTGGTAGTACAATACAAATAAAGAATTACAATTATTGAACCATTGGAAAAATAGTGTTGGGAAAATGCCATCGAGGAATAGCATTGCATTGAAATTTAATGTTTGATGATATATGTCCAAAATACTTTTGGATAGCGACCGCATGTAAATATAGTTATGGACAAAAAATTCCCAAGAAAATATTTACTGTTCGTGCACCATTGAAAAAAAATCCTCTTAATCATTATTTTATGCAATGTTGAATTACTATTAGATAATAATGTTGGATTATTCCTTCTCACAAATTACTTTTCTAGATGAATATTTTCTTTCAAAATAATTGTGTAAAAAAACAAACCGTGCACTGTTAAAGATACATTGATGCGAAACAGCTTTATAAATTTACACATAGGTGAAGAAGTACTATTGGATAATTAAGGTTGGTTAATTACTGGTGGAGTTAAAGGTTTGTAATGTTAAGTTACTTTCAAATGATTACAGTAGGAAAATTTGAAAGAGCATTTATGAATGAAAATAAGGTACAATGTGCAGGTTCTGACTATTAATGTTGGTTGTTGCGCACATAATTAATCTATTCATATTTAATGTAGCCATAATGTAGCAGAAGTAGTCACGTGATAAATGTTAGCGCCGTCCGTTGATTAAAAAAACCTAGCACCTACTGTAATGACCGCTCCTTATCATTTTTATTACGTTGTTGTGCCAAGAAGAACCTCTAATTTGAGGGACGTAAGATTTGGGGAAGTTGCTGTCCTAAAACAGATTTCTGCGCTGCACCGTAAAACTTTGTGAAAATTCTCAGAATATCTTTTTAATCTGACATTTCTTGTGCATATGCCCCAGGTTATATCCAAACTTTCATTAGTTTTGCACTTTTCGATTTGAGCAACAGAAGGTCCTCAAAAAAATCGACCTTTGACAGCTGTTCTGCTTTGACAGATTTCTGCCACTATTTGTGTTTGCCTCTCGATCGCTTTCTTTTTGAGTTCTTTTGATCACGGAACTTTTGAGGAAGTTGCTACAGTAGTATATGCTTTATTTGTGGTGATTTTGAGTTTGAAACTGAACCAAAAAGGATTGATTTACTATTATGTTTATACTAACATTGCTAATAGAATTGTGTGAAGTTTTGTATGAAGGAAGTTTTCAAGTGTAGAGATTAGAGAATGATGAGATGAGATGAAGTATGGACAAAAGCTCAAGCTTGGGGATGCCCATGTCACCCCAAGAAATATCCAAGAGGTACAAGCGTCAAAGTTTGGGGATGCCCCCGAGGCACCCCTTCTTCGTCGGCAAAAATCAGGTCACCTTTCAAGACACTATATTTTTATTGCTTAATATTCTATGTGTTTTTCTTGGGGCGTCAGTTGTTTTCGCTTTCAGTTTTTTTTTTGCTGCAATAAACGGTTTGATCACATCATGTTGTTTTGGAGAGAGACTTATTCCGTTTTTCATTTACGAAAAACACTCTAGTTTTCACTCTTATTGTTCAACGAGTGTTCTCTTTTTCTCGAACTGCGTTTAGCTTTCTTTTTCGCCTTGATTTTTGTTCAGATCTTGGTTTATCTTTGCATCAAGGTGTATTTATACAACTGGTCTATGTTGGTTTTCATCAAAAGAGTTGTCTCAAAAGGGTTTGAATGGTGTTGGAAAAGAGAAAAAGTTTCATGCAAAAAGTGGTACAAAAGGAGCTTGTTTAGACTGCGGCTTAGGCTTTTCGATGCCATGCCTGATGTCGTTTTGATAGTATGCTTAGTGATTTTTTTCTGTAGCATGACTTGTCTTAAATGACTGAGATTGCTTAATGAGCCTTTGAAAAAATCATGCGTTGTTTTATTATATGGAAGCATTTATTTGGTTTTCTCCTTGATGCTTTATTTGGGTTGACTTGGCGCATGCTTACAACATGTTTGACTCTTAGAAAGTCGCCATAAGCCTTTATAATCATTTGGTTTTTGACTTGTGATGCCATTTTATGCTTCTTTTAATTATGTTTTGTCGCTATGCATGATTATGGCCGTTATTGCTCTCTTAGTTGGTCGCTCCCAGTCTTTTGCTAGCCCTCATTTTGTACTGAGTATGAGCTCTACTCGTGCATCCAACTCCCAAAAACCAAGTTGTTCCAATGTGTCCACCATACATACCTATTAGCAATTTGCTATTCCAAAGTACATTTGACTTGTTTTTATCTATCCTTCGAATTAAACTCTTTTGGTGTTATGTGAAAATTAGTCAGTAAAGCTCTCACGAACCTGATGACACACTTTACTTTTCTCGTTTTTAAAATTTTGACATTGTGGCTCTTTTGTGTTGATGTTATGCTTGCAAGTTGTAAATTGAAAATTAGCCAAACCATGCCGTCATGGGGTAAGCTTTCAACATTTCACTTTCTCTTATTTGAGTTGATATCGTGATCTTTTGTTTATGGATACTCGCGATGTGAAATAAGTTGGGAATCTTGCGGGATCATGGAGTTTGTATATGTGTTAGAGAAACACCTGGGCCGCTAATCTAAGCCATGCATCATTCATGGTGGAAATTTACAGCATGCCCATAGTGGACATTCGACGATGCATCTCAAAATAAAAAGCTATACCAATGGTAAATAAAAGAGATGCCGAGGTGTTTATTGTCTGTTTGTCCTGTCATTTTGATGTGGGCTTGTTTTATGTCATCGGGCAAGGAGGTACCCTATTGGTGGTTCTCGATGATACATGTATACTTACAATGACAAGAGCTTGCTTGGGACCCTAAGTCGAGTAGCATGAGGTTTGGGTATTTGTACTTCATGGGACACGAGGTTTTCAACTTATGATTTGTCAAGCATATGCTCATAAACGTTCTTGCATTTACATTAACCATTCAAGATGCCTATGATGGGGGCAATGAGAGCTCAAAACTAGTAAGTACCATAATTTTTGAAGGTTTATAAAACTTGCAATCACTGCTTCCCTCTGCGAAGGGTCTTTCTTTTACTTTTTGTTGAGTCTCAACCTTCTACCTTTATGCATTGTCTAAGAGAGCATAGTTGCTATTCTGACTTTAATGTGCATGGTCCCAAAGTTTATCATTGATTGATTCATGATTATGGTTTTGCTTGTTCTTAAATCATTTGTATCTAGTCGCCCTCTTAAACTTGAAGGTGTCCTATGCATTTATGTTTTGCTCTTCCATAAAGGACAAGCTGAAAACCATTTGCTATGTTTTTCCATATGAATTGAACACACACTTGACTTTCATTGTTTTATTATTCATGATCTTTCGTTTGTGTTTCTTTTCATCTTATAACATGGTTGCTAAGTTTTTATTGTCAAGATTATGTCTCTTATGCCTATGTTTTAAGTTCTTTGATCCCAGCACTCAATGCTTTACATCGTTGATCAAAATTGTGATGGTGCATGTCACCTCAAAAATTATTATTTTGTTATCACTTACCTACTCGAGGACGAGCAGGAGTTAAGCTTGGGGATGCTTGATACGTCTCAAACGTATCTATAATTTTTGATACTCCATGCTTGTTTTACACCATTTTCTTCTTGTTTTGTTTATACTTAGTGGCATTTTAATGCAATTTCTAGAACTAACCTATTGACAAGATGACATAGTGCAAGTTTCCTGTTTTTTGCTGTTTTGTGTTTTAGAAAAGCTACACAAACATGTAGGCCGGACAGTACACACCCGTCCCCTCGCGTCGCTCCCCCACGCAACGCCAGTGGAGAAAATCGTGCCGCCACCGGGAGCTCATCCTCTAGACCTCCCCCGCCGCTACCGTTGTTGGCCTCGTCCGTGGCGGTGGCAGCCCCCTGCTACCGAAGGTGGCCGGGGTTCCTCGCATGGTGGGAGACCGGTGCGTGGGGGCGACGGCGGTCGGGAGTGGGGACGCCGAGCCGGCGGGCTCGGGTCGAGATGGTCGTGGCTACGGCTCGCCGTCGTCTGCGGCTTGCTAGGCGAAGGTGGTGGCCTGCTCTGCTCCACGGCGGGGCGGCCTAGGTGCGGGGATGGCTGCCGGGATCTGATACGCCGGCGTCGGCGGTTGGGCGCGTGGGTGCCGAGCAGGTGGGCTCGGGTCGGATCTCCGGTGGCGGCCGCCCTGCGGTGGTCGTTCCCGACGAGCGGCGATGGTCTCCTTCGTGGGGGCTTGCGGCGCATCATCGCTGGCCCAGATCCGTTTCGATCTGGGGCGAGCGGCTCGCCCGCGCTCATGGATACCTGGGCGGCGTGGAGGACGCCGGGGTGGCAGCCCCGGACTGCTGTCGGTGGTCTCATCGACAAGGAGTTAGCGGTGTTTGCATTTGCCGCAGCATGAGGAGCTGCTGCAGGTGCAATCACAGGGAGGATCTTGGCAGACGACCACGGGGAGATGGTTTGTTCTGTGCCGCATGCTCCAGTGATCTACGTGCTGTTTGGTGCCGCTGATATGTCTGGACGTTCACCCCATTGGCTAGGGAGCTGAGGAGCTCTAGGCGAAAGCCTAGCCCGGCCTTTGGACGGTGCCGGCAACGACGGTGCTGCGGTGTCGTTTTCCTTCTTAAAGGCATTGTTGTAGAGCTCCCCTTCTCACCCTGTGGGGTCGCGGCTCTCCGGGAGAAATCCTAAGCTTCGGTCAGCCGGAGCGGGCGACGACGGTGATACGTCTCAAACGTATCTATAATTTTTGATGCTCCATGCTTGTTTTTACACCATTTGCCTATTGTTTCGTTACACTTAGTGGCACTTTTATGCATTTTCCGGAACTAACCTATTAACGAGTTGCCACAGTGCCAGTTCCCTGTTTTCTGCTGTTTTTATGTTTCAGAAGTGATACACAGGAAATATTCTTGGAATTGGACGAAACAAAAGCCAGTAGTCTTATTTTTCCCAGGAGCATCCAGACATCCGAAGAGAGGAAGGAGAGGGGCCACAGGCCTCCCTCACATAGGGCTGGCGCGGCCCAGGCCCTGGCTGTGCCACCCCTGTGTGAGGAGGCCCTGGCAGCCCTCTGACATCGCCCCTTCGCCTATATAAAGCCTCGGGACGGAAAACCCTAGGGGAGTCGGCAAATTTCCAGAAAGAGTTCCGCAGTTCCGCCGCCGCCACCGACGAATTTCGGGGAACAGAAGTCTCTGTTCCGGCACCCTACCGGGATGGGGAAGTGCCCCCGGAGCCATCTCCATCGGTCTCCATCGCCATCTCCGCCGTCTCCATCGACCTCACCGCCATCTCCATCAACCTTGCTGTCTCCTATGATGAGGAGGGAGTAGTTCATCCCCGGGGCTAAGGGCTCTACCGGTAGCTATGTGGTTCACCTCTCTCTCCCATGATATGATTTTTATGTGATCGTGAGCTTTGTATCATGTTGAACAAGTAGATGTTATTATTCAGATATTATGCTACTCCTATGCTTAATTGTTATAGTGTACTCTAGTGATGTTATTAAAGTAATCTATTCCTCCTGCCATGGTGTAACGGTGACAGTGCGTGCATCATGGTGGTACTTGGTTTAGGCTATGATTTTGATCTCTTGTGGATTATGAGAGTAATTATTACTATGATAGTATTGAGTGATCTATTCCTCCTTTCATGGTGTAATGTTGACAGTGTGTGCACCGTGTTAGTACTTGGTCTAAGTTGCAATGATTTCTATCTTGAATTGTGATCTGATTTGGATGTCTCTATGAGTGGTGTTTGTCAAGTACTTGATGAACTTTAAGGGGTGCTTCTGTAGCCACTACACAATGATTAGTGTTATTCAATAGGAGAGTAATTCAGAGTACCATAGTGGAGAGAAGTTGTTTATTTGTTCAATCATGTTATATTGTTGGGAGTGTGTCCACTAGTGAAAGTATGATCCCTAGGCCTTGTTTCCAAGCTTTGCACACCGTTTACTTGCTGTTTTGTTACTTGTTTGCTCGCAGCGATATTTATTTCACATCACGTTTGCTACTTATAATCATCTATACCACCTATATTTCACTATCTCTTCGCCGAACTAGTGCACCTATACATCTGACAAGTGTATTGGGTGTGTTGGGGACACAAGAGACTTTCTGTATCGTAATTGCAGGGTTGCTTGAGAGGGATAGCTTTGACCTCTAACCTCCCTGAGTTCGATAAACCTTGGGTGATCCACTTAAGGGAAACTTGCTGCTGTTCTACAAACCTCTGCACTTGGAGGCCCAACAAGTGTCTACAAGAATAGAAGTGCGTAGACATCAGACGGCGTCACCGTCGCATCCCTCTTGTGGGCGTCGCCTTGGAGAGTCAGTTGTGGCAGCTAGAGTGCCTTCTCTTACGTTGGGGTCAGTGGATGTCGGGGCAGCAGCCCCGGATGGTGGTTGTGCGTCGAGGCAGCGGCCTCGGGATTCATGGTGGGCACGTGCTTCATGAGGCGGAGCAATTGTTTGCATGGCTTGGGTGATTGTCTTGTGTCGCTAGTGCGACAAGGCTGTCGGCTCAGTCGACGCTGTCTCGGAGGAGGCAGTTTGACTTTTAGGTCGGGGCGACGGCCCCGGATGTTGGTGCGGCGACCGTGGTCTACGAGCAGTTTGCCCTGTGCAGCTTGGGCTGCGGGTGGCTGGGTCATGCGGCATTGTGGCTCATGTTCGAGCGGTGGTACGTCGGGATGGTGGTCCCGGAAGGTGGTGTTGGTGGTCTGCTGGGTGTGGTAGAACTGGGTGGTTGTCGGAGCGGCGGCTCCGAAGGCTCTTATTGTTGGGTGCATCGAGACCTTGTTTGTCTCGATGCTGGTCGTCGGCGTCGTGTGGCGCAGCTCTTCTGGGGTGTTGGCTTCTTCATCTTCATTGGAGCATCCCATGCTTGCTCCTCCCATAGCACTCACGGCGTTTTCTCTCCGACTTTGATAGGAGGTCGTCTTGTCCTGGTTGAGTAATGTTGTGTGGGCTTTGCCCCCATTGTATTGGTTTTAGCCCGGTTTTCCGTTAATTAACTGGGCAATTCTCTTCTTCTTAATTAACCGAAAAGGCAAAGCTTTTGCCTCGTTTAAAAAAAAGCTACACAGGAAATATTCTCGGAATTGGACGAAACAAAAACTGAAACTCCTATTTTGCCCGAGGGAAGGAAGAGGACCGAACAGGAGCCGGAGGGGGGCCAGAGGGCACCCTCACCATGGGTTGGCGCGCCCCCTCCTAGCCACGCCCAGGGGTGGTGAGGCCCCCCTGGTGGCCATCTGACGCCGCCCCTCCGCCTATAAAAAGCCTTCCGAAGGAAAACCCTAAAACAATCGGCATTTTTCCTAGAACAGTTCCGCAATGCCGCCGCCGTCGAAGAAAAATTTCAGGGGACAGAAGTCTTTGTTCCAACACCTTGCCGGGATGGGGAAATGCCCCCAGAGCCATCTCCATCGATGTCGTCGCCTCCACCGCCGTCTCCATCGACTTCACCGGCATCTCCACCAACCTTGCTGTCTCCTATGATGAGGAGGGAGTAGTTCTCCCCCGGGGCTGAGGGCTCTACCGGTAGCTATGTGGTTCACCTCTCTCTCCCATGATGTGATCTTTATGTGATCGGGAGCTTTGTATCTATTTGAATTGGTAGATGCTATTATTCAGATATTATGCTACTCCCGTGCTTTATTATTGTAAACTCCGGAGACACCTTGTATCATAATGTGAAGGTGACTAGTGTGCACATTATGTGTGTCTTTTTGGTTAATGTCTCTATGAATTGTTGGTGTTTGTTGGAACCATCTAGTGTGTTCATGGTGATAGTGTGGGACAATCTAGTTTGGGGAAATACGGAATTTGAGGAGTGCTTCACAGCCCTACGCATGATTAGTGTTTGTTTTCCATTGGAGAATTGTTTAGAGTGGCATATTGAAGTTAGTATCTATCGGTTCAATTATGTTATTTTGTTGAGAGTGTCCACTAGTGAATGTATGATCCCTAGGCCTTGTTTCCAAGCATTGCACACCATTTACATTCAGTTTTGTTACATGTTTGCTCGCAGCGATATTTATTTCAGATTACATTTACTCCTTATAATCATCACTACTACTTGTATTTCACTATCTCTTCGCCGAACTAGTGCACCTATACATATGACAAGTGTATTGGGTGTGTTGGGGACACAAGAGACTTTCTGTATCGTAATTGCAGGGTTGCTTGAGCGGGATAGCTTTGACCTCCTCCTCCCTAAGTTCGATAAACCTTGGGTGATCCACTTAAGGGAAACTTGCTGCTGTTCTACAAACCTCTGCACTTCGAGGTCCAACACTGTCGACAAGAACAGACGCGTGCGTAGACATCACTTTCCCATACCAAAATGACCAGACAAACAGATAATGAATACCTCGACATCTCTTTTATTTATCATTGGGTATAGTGATGTCTACGCACTTCTATTCTTGTAGACACTTGTTGGGCCTCCAAGTGCAGAGGTTTGTAGAACAGCAGCAAGTTTCCCTTAAGTGGATCACCCAAGGTTTATCGAACTCAGGGAGGTTAGAGGTCAAAGCTATCCCTCTCAAGCAACCCTGCAATTACGATACAGAAAGTCTCTTGTGTCCCCAACACACCCAATACACTTGTCAGATGTATAGGTGCACTAGTTCGGCGAAGAGATAGTGAAATACAAGTGGTATAGATGATTATAAGTAGTAACTGTGGTATGAAACAAATATCGCTGCGAGCAAACAAGTAACAAAACAGTAAGTAAACGATATGCAATGCTTGGAAATAAGGCCTTGGGATCATACTTTCACTAGTGGACACACTCCCAACAATATAACATGAATGAACAAGTAACTTCTCTTTGCTAAGGTACTCTGAATTACTCTCCTATTGAACATCACTAATCATCGCGTAGTGGCTACGGAAGCACCCCTTAAAGTTCATCAAGTACTTGACAAACACCACTCATAGAGATAAACAAATCAGATCACAACTCAAGATAGAAATCATTGCAACTTAAACCAAGTACTAACACGGTGCACACACTGTCAACTTTACACCATGAAAGGAGGAATAGATCACTCAAACTATCATAGCAATAATTATTCTCATAATCCACAAGAGATCACAATCATAGCCTAAACCAAGTACCACCATGGTCCACGCACTGTCACCGTTACACCATGGCAGGAGGAATAGATTACTTTAATAATCACCACTAGAGTACACTAAATATCTGAATAATAACATGTACTTGTTCAACATGATACAAAGCTCACGATCACATAAAGATCACATCATGGGAGAGAGAGGTGAACCACATAGCTACCGGTAGAGCCCTCAGCCCCGGGGATGAACTACTCCCTCCTCATCATAGGAGACAGCGAGGTTGATGGAGATGGCGGTGAGGTCGATGGAGATGGCGGAGGCGGCGATGGAGACCGATGGAGACGGCTCCGGGGGCACTTCCCCGTCCCGGCAGGGTGCCGGAACAGAGACTTCTGTCCCCCGAAATTCGTCGGTGGCGGCGGCGGAGCTACGGAACTCTTTCTAGAAATCTGATCGGGCCCTTAGGTTTTTCCGTCCCGAGGCTTCTTATAGGCGAAGGGGCATCGCGAGAGGGCAGCCAGGGGCTCCTCACATAGGGGTGGCGCGGCCAGGGCCTGGGCCGTGCCAGCCCCTTGTGAGGGTGGCCTCTGGCCCCTCTCCTTCCTCTCTTCGGATGTCTGGATGCTCCCGGGAAAAATAAGACTTCTGGCTTTTGTTTCGTCCAATTCCGAGAATATTTCCTGTGTATCACTTCTGAAACACAAAAACAGCAGAAAACAGGAAACTGGCACTGTGGCACTTCGTTAATAGGTTAGTTCCGGAAAGCGTATAAAAATGCCACTAAGTGTAACGAAACAATAGGCAAATGGTGTAAAAACAAGCATGGAGCATCAAAAATTATAGATACGTTTGAGACGTATCAAGCATCCCCAAGCTTAACTCCTGCTCGTCCTCGAGTAGGTAAGTGATAACAAAGAATAATTTTTGAGGTGACATGCACCTACACAATCTTGATCATATATGTAAGCATTGATGAGCTGGGATCAATAGAACTTAAAACATGGGCATGAAAGATATAATCATGACAATAAGAACTTAGCAACCATGTTGTAAACATGCAAATGAACACAAACAAAAGATCATGATAATGAAACAATGAAAGTCAAACGTGTGTTCAAATTATAAGGAAAAACATACAAATGGTTTTCAGCTTGTCCTTCAAAGAGAGCAAAACATAAATGCATAGGACACCTCAAAGTTTAAGAGGGCGACTAGATACAAATAATTTAAGAACAAGTGAAACCAACAATATGAGTCAATCAATGAACCTTGGGACAATGCATATCACACTAAGAATGACAACTATGCTCTCTTAATGGTGCATAAAGAAAGAAGGTGGTGACTCAACATAAAAGTAGAAGAAAGGCCCTTCGCAGAGGGAAGCAGTGATTGCGAGTTTTATAACCTTCAAAAATTATGGTACTTACCGGCTTTGAGCTCTCATTGCCCCCATCATAAGCATCTTGAATGGTTAAAGTTAATGCGAGAACAATTATGATGCATATGCTTGACAAATCATAAGTTGAAAACCTCGTGTCCCGTGAATACAAGTACCCAAACCATGCTAGTTTACTTAGAGTCCCAAGCAAGGCTCTTGTCATTGTAAGTATATGCATATCATTGAGAACCGCCAATGGGGTACCTCCGTGCCCGATGACATGGAACAAGCCCACACCAAAATGACAGGACAAGCAGACAATGAACACCTCAGCATCTCTTTTATTTGCTATATTGTTTAGCTTTTTATTGTGAGATGCGTCGTCGAATGTTCACCATGGGTATGCTGCAAATTTCCACCATGAATTATGCATGGCTTAGATTGGCGGCCTGGCGTTTCCCTAACACATATAAAAACTCCATGATCCTCACAAGATTCCCAATTCATTTCACACAGCGGGCATCCATAAACAAAAGATCACGATATCAACTCAAAAAGAAGTGCAATGTTGAAAGCTTGCCCCATGACATCATGGCTGGGCTAGAATCCAACTTACAACTTGCAAGCATAACAACTCAACATAAAAGACCACAATGTCAAATTTTTAGAACAGGAAAAAGTAAAGTGTGCCTTCCGGTTCGTGAGAGCTTTACTGACCGAATTTCGCATAACACTGGTAAGAGTTTAATTTGAAGAGAAAATAAAAGCAAGTCAAATTTACTTGGAATAGCAAATTGCTAGTAGGTATGTATGGTGGACACAATGGCAAACTTGGCTTTTAGGAGTTGGATGCACGAGTAGAGCTCATACTCAGTACAAGGCGAGGGCTAGCAAAAGACTGGGAGCGACCAACTAAGAGAGCAGTAATGGCCATAATCATGCAAAGAGACAAAGCGACATTAAAAGAAGCATACGATGGCATCAAAAGTCAAAAACTAAATGATCATGAAGGCTAATGGCGACTTTGGAAGAGTCTAACATGTGTGAGCATGCGCCAAGTCAACCCAAATAAAGCATCAAGGAGAAAACCAAAATAATGCTTCCATACAATAAAAACAACGCATGATTTTTTCAAAGGCTCATTAAGCAATCTCAGTTATTTGAGACAAGTCATGCTACAGCAAAACCACTAAGCATACTATCAAAAAGACATCAAGCATGACATGAAAAAGCCTAAGCCGCAGTCTACACAAGCTCCTTCTTGTACCACTATTTTGCACAAAGCTTTTTCTCTTTTCCAACACCATTTGAAATTTTTATAAACACCTCTTTTGATGAAAACCAATGAAGACCAGAGGCAAAAATACACCTTGATGAAAAGATATGGCAAGATCTGAACGCAAATCAAGGCGAAAACGAAAACCAAAAGCAGTAGCAGAAAAAGAAGAACACTCGGTGAACGATAAGAGTGAAAAACTGAGTGTTCTTAGCAAATGAAAACGAGTTCATCTCCTCCAAAAGAAACATGATGTGATCTAACCATTTATTGCAGCAAACAAAACTAAACTAACTAAGAAAACTAAAACAACTGACGCTCCAAGAAAAACACATAGTGCATGAAGCAATAAAAATATAATGTCTTGAAAGGTGACCTGATTTTTGCCGATGAAGAAGGGGTGCCTCGGGGGCATCCCCAAGCTTTGACGCTTGTACTTCTTGGATATTTCTTGGGGTGATGCATGGGCATCCCCAAGCTTGAGCTTTTGTCCATTCTTCATCTCATCTCATCATTCTCCAATCCCTACACTTGAAAACTTCCTTCATACAAAACTAAACACAATTCTATTAGCAACATTAGTGTAAGCATAAAATATATTCAACCTCTTTTAGCTTCAGGTTTCAACCCAAAACCACCACATATAAAGTATATACTACTGTAGCAACTTCCACAAGAGTTCTATGATCAAAAAGAACTCAAAAGAAAGCGATAAAGTGGCAAAAGCAAACGTTGGCAGAAATCTGTCAAAACTGAACAGCTGACAAAGGTCGAATTTTTGAGGGATTTTCTGTTGCTCAAATCAAAAAGTGTTCAACTAACGAAAGTTTGGATATAACCTGGGGCATATGCACAAGAAATCGCAGGTCCAAAAGATATACAGAGAATTTATACGAATTTTTACGGTGCAGCACCGAAAACTGTTTCAGGACAGCAACATCCCCAAATCTTACCTCACTCAAATTAGAGGCTTCCCTTGGCACAACAACGAAATAAAAAGGATAAGGAGCGGTTATTACAGTAGTAATAACTTCCAAGACTCAAATAAAAGAAAAGGTACTGAAAATAAACAATGGGTTATCTCCCAAGAGTGCTTTTCTTTAACGCCTTTGAGCTAGGCGCAGTAATTTGCAAAGATGCTCATGTGGGCGCCATATAAGAGCTTGAGGCAAAGGCGCCATATAGGAATTTAAAGCAATAGAGAGCATCAAAAAGCAAGTATGGAACACATTTAAATCTAAACCACTTCCTATGAAAAATAGTCTTGTAAAGAGACAAATCATGAAAGCGCAAAGCAAAAAGCATAGGAAGGCAAAACAAGTATAACTTCAAGAATTGCAATATAAAGAGGGGAAACTCAATATTGTTGAGATCCATCAAACCATGTTTCCCTCTCTCATAGTAACTTTCAGTAGCATCATGAGTAGAATTAACAATGTAACTATCACATAAAGCATCCCTATCATGAGCCACATGCATAAAAGGATTAATACTCCCTACATGAACAATAGTAGGAGCAGATTCAACAGAATAATTATTCTCATCACCATAATTATCAAAAACAGGAGGCATATTGTAATCATAACTATTTTTCTCCTCAAAAGTAGGTGAACTGAAAATATTATACTCATCATCAGAAGCTAGAGAACTACTATGTCGCAAAGCATAGTCATCAAACATATCATCATAAGAAGGACCATGGATAGCACTAATGGTACAACAATTATTAACCTTAGAATTGGTACCAAAAAGATTTTCAATATCAAAAGTAGAGTGCTTTTCCCAATCATGATCACTAACATAGGTAACAGGCATAGGAACGTCATCCCAATCAGAATTATCATAATCTATAGCAGGATCATAAAGCTTAAGGGAAGATACCATGTCCTCTCGCCTCTTACTCCTCTTCTTCTTCTTCTTGTTCTTGTTCTTCTTACTCTCCCCTTTAGGAGGGAGAGACTTGAAGGGCATCTTCTCCACATATTCTTTAGGAGGGAAAGGCATCTTCTCCACATAATCTGGTTTGCTGACAGAAACAACAGAAGAAACTTTGGAGGATTCCTCCTCTCTATTAATAAGATAAAAACATATATCAGTCCTGTCATAGCTTGGCAAGATATCAAGTTTTATAAGATTTTGAATGTAAGTATTTGCAAGGCAATCTTTAGCACAATAGAGACGACAACCACGAAGGGTGCTATTAATATCAACATCATTCATATCTATCAAAGCAATCTTTCTAGATATCTCATCACACGCCAAGAACAAAGCAAGCTCATCATGCTGATTAGGAGTAATCTTGTCATCACAATACAAACTTAAGGTACTAGAAGAGTAACTATTAGGGTTTGAGCATTGGAAATTAAAATGACCTATGTCATCGCAATGTTTACAAAGAAAAGGATAAAGCTCACAAACCTTTTTACCGATCTCACCTATATCCTTGTACCACATACTAGTTTCTTCGTTTGCGTGGGTGATGCAATAATCTTCCTTGTTGTAGCTCTGTTCACAAGGTCTATGTACTCCGCAAAAATTAACATGCTTATAAGAAATAGTACTTTCAGAAGTTTGAGCATGTTTATTGCAATCATCAATAACAATATCACTTTCTATACAAGTGTCCTTAAAAGGTTCATGATACACATCCCCATTTCCTTTAGGAACATTCATATGGGAAGCAAAGGCTTTAAAGCAATCAACCATAATTTGAGGATCAAGACCATATTTAGCACTAAGCTCTTGAAAATTAGCAGTTTCAGCGAAAGACTTAATGCAATCAAACTCGTAATTCATACCTGATCCTTTACCTTTGTCGCTATCCCAACCTTCAATATTGTTTTGAATTGTTTCAAGCAGTCCCCACTTGGTGTCGACATCCTTGCTTGTGAAAGACCCATCAAAGCATGCATCTAGATAGTCCTTGTAATGTCCTGAAAGCCTTGCATAAAAATTATTAATAACAATATTACGGGGAAGATCATGAATAGGACATTTATGCATCAGTAACTTCAATCTTCCCCATGCTTGGGCAATGCTTTCTCCCTCATGAGGCCAAAAATTATATATCTGATTACGATCTTTATGAATCTCACTTGGAGGATAGAATTTAGAATAAAAGAGAGGTATAATTTCCTCCCAGCCAATAGATGGACCATCTTCAAGCAGCCGATACCATTCCTCAGCTCTGCCTTTCAGTGACAAAGAGAATAACTTCTTCTTAACTTGGTTCATTGAAATACCTGCACACTGGAACAACTCGCATAATTCATGTATAAAAAGCAAATGATCACCAGGATGGACAGTTCCATCTCCAAAATAGCAGTTATCCATAACACGCCTAACAATTTTCATAGGTATTTCAAAAGGATGAGGAGCACAAGCATCATTAGAAACATCACATATGGGAGATAAAATATCATCAGAGCAAACTTTCTCCACTAAAGCTAGGGGACTAAAAATATCATACTCAACAAAACCAGCTTCCCTAAACTTAGACTTTTCTATAGCATTAGCATTAACAGTATTCAAAGCATTCGTACTAATAACATTGCTATGCGAAATAGGCTCCAAAGGTTTTTCAATTTTCTCATCAAATCTAAACTCAGAAAAAAGACTAAAGAACTCATTGTTTTCCATTAAGCCTAACTAGTGAAAATAAAAACAAGAAACAAAAAGATGTAATTGCAGAATCTAAAGGAAATAACTCCGAGCACTCACACAGGAGGATGCGAGTACCTTTTACCTTACCTCCCCGGCAACAGCGCCAGAAAAGAGCTTGATGTCTACGCACTTCTATTCTTGTAGACACTTGTTGGGCCTCCAAGTGCAGAGGTTTGTAGAACAGCAGCAAGTTTCCCTTAAGTGGATCACCCAAGGTTTATCGAACTCAGGGAGGTTAGAGGTCAAAGCTATCCCTCTCAAGCAACCCTGCAATTACGATACAGAAAGTCTCTTGTGTCCCCAACACACCCAATACACTTGTCAGATGTATAGGTGCACTAGTTCGGCGAAGAGATAGTGAAATACAAGTGGTATAGATGATTATAAGTAGTAACTGTGGTATGAAACAAATATCGCTGCGAGCAAACAAGTAACAAAACAGTAAGTAAACGATATGCAATGCTTGGAAATAAGGCCTAGGGATCATACTTTCACTAGTGGACACACTCCCAACAATATAACATGAATGAACAAGTAACTTCTCTTTGCTAAGGTACTCTGAATTACTCTCCTATTGAACATCACTAATCATCGCGTAGTGGCTATGGAAGCACCCCTTAAAGTTCATCAAGTACTTGACAAACACCACTCATAGAGATAAACAAATCAGATCACAACTCAAGATAGAAATCATTGCAACTTAAACCAAGTACTAACACGGTGCACACACTGTCAACTTTACACCATGAAAGGAGGAATAGATCACTCAAACTATCATAGCAATAATTATTCTCATAATCCACAAGAGATCACAATCATAGCCTAAACCAAGTACCACCATGGTCCACGCACTGTCACCGTTACACCATGGCAGGAGGAATAGATTACTTTAATAATCACCACTAGAGTACACTAAATATCTGAATAATAACATGTACTTGTTCAACATGATACAAAGCTCACGATCACATAAAGATCACATCATGGGAGAGAGAGGTGAACCACATAGCTACCGGTAGAGCCCTCAGCCCCGGGGATGAACTACTCCCTCCTCATCATAGGAGACAGCGAGGTTGATGGAGATGGCGGTGAGGTCGATGGAGACGGCGGAGACGGCGATGGAGACCGATGGAGATGGCTCCGGGGGCACTTCCCCGTCCCGGCGGGGTGCCGGAACAGAGACTTCTATCCCCCGAAATTCGTCGGTGGCGGCGGCGGAGCTACGGAACTATTTCTGGAAATCTGATCGGGCCCTTAGGTTTTTCCGTCCCGAGGCTTCTTATAGGCGAAGGGGCGTCGCGAGAGGGCAGCCAGGGGCTCCTCACATAGGGGTGGCGCGGCCAGGGCCTGGGCCGCGCCAGCCCCTTATGAGGGTGGCCTCTGGCCCCTCTCCTTCCTCTCTTCGGATGTCTGGATGCTCCCGGGAAAAATAAGACTTCTGGCTTTTGTTTCGTCCAATTCCGAGAATATTTCCTGTGTATCACTTCTGAAACACAAAAACAGCAGAAAACAGGAAACTGGCACTGTGGCACTTCGTTAATAGGTTAGTTCCGGAAAGCGTATAAAAATGCCACTAAGTGTAACGAAACAATAGGCAAATGGTGTAAAAACAAGCATGGAGCATCAAAAATTATAGATACGTTTGAGACGTATCATATAGCTTTTTATTATGAGATGCGTCGTCGGATGTTCACTATGGGATGCTGTAAATTTCCATCATGAATGATGCACGGTTTAGATTAGCGGCCCGAGAGTTTCTCTAACCATTTATACAAACTCCATGAATAAACAATATTTCCTCACTCTGTTCACAAGTGATAAGCATCCAAAACCAAAAGAAACATGGCATCAACTAGAATATAAATAAGTGCAATGTTGAAAGCGTTCCCTATGATAGCATAGATGAGCCAACTCCCAACTCAGACTTTGTCAAGCTCACAACTTCATAATCTTAATCACAATGGTTCATGTTTATAAAGTGCAAGAAAAGTACAGTGTGCATTCAAGTTCATGGGAGCCTTTAGACCACTTTTCTCATAACAAACATACTCATAAGCATTTTTAACATTCAGAAACTAAGTAAAACGATGAAACATGAGAAACATACTTGGAATAGCATAAAAGCTAATAAGTAGATATGGTGGACTAACTGGAATAACTTGGTTTGAAGGTGTTGAAAAAACAAGTTTTTGACTTGTTGGAATTTTTTATTTTTGGGCTAGCAAGAGGGAGAAAGTTGACCAACTACATGCATGCATAAGTGTCCATAGAACTAAAAAATACATGTCAAACATTGTAAACAAGTATTAAGCATCAAAACAATGAATACAAAGATAGCTCCTAATAAACCACATGCAGATCAAAACTTATTCAAAGCATATGAAGCATGCAAATATATGTATCTTAATAATCAACTCATATATCTCAATCCCAAATCTTTCAATGCATCCAAATAAATTTAAACCAAACCTCTAGTCGCTTTTTCTCAAAGTAAATAAAAATGGTGGTCTCACCCAAATAAAAAGAAAACAAAGCAAAAACAAACTATAACAAGACTATAAAAGACGCTCCAAGTTTATGCGATAAAACTGTGTTGATAGAAAAACAAAAAGTAGACGTGTGTAAACTAAGAGTGTGTAGTCCAGTGGGGTCTTGATATCCCCAATCTTATGGTTTTCACCATTCTTGAATGTATCTTGGTGCAGCTCCTCTAAATCCTGTGAAAAAACATCAACACAAAGATATCTCCCATCTCTCTTTCTATGGGGTGACATTAGTAGGCATACAAAGCATGATGCTTGCTGCATATAATTCCCAAAACAAATTGCACGAAAAGTTTCTAGTAGGTATATAATATTGTATTCCTTCTCATAAACTCAAGCCAATAAAAATATTTAGCTTTAAAGCTCAAAGAATGCATAAAACAAAATGGGACAGAATCTGTCCAAAAATATTGCAGCAGCAAAACGTAATTAATTACCCAACTTAAACATGTCGAAAAAATCTTTAACAAATCAGGCATATAGAGGATGAAAAGTTGCAACTTCAGTTCAAAGTAGAGCTCAATCGGAGCTACAGAGAATTTTTGAGAACTTCTGCTAGATAAATTTTCAGCAACTTTAACAATCCAAAATGAGTGAAACTTGGCACTTTATTAAAAAACTCCAGTAAAAAAACCAAAAACAAAGTCTCTTGTTACAGCAAGAGGACACAAAGAAAATCAAAAAAACAACCGGGTTGCTTCCCGTAAAGCGCTTTCTTTATAGCCATATAGCTAAGCTTACTTACTTGGTAATTAAGATGGGTGAAGCTCATGAGGGAACTTGTACTTTGGTGTGTCCTTCTTCCTTGGGAAGTGTTCCATACACTTCTTGTGTGGAAATTAAAACTTCACATTGCCTTCCTTCGAATCAATGATAGCTCATGTAGTACGAAGAAAATGTCTACCAAGAATAATAGGACTAGAGATTTTATTCCCCATATCCACGATAATTAAATCAATAGGTACAAAAGTCATGTGCAGCTCTACCATAACATTACTAACCTTGCCTAAAGCATGTTTAATAGAATCATCAGCAAGTAGCAAGTCAATAGAGCATTTTTCAATATTTTCTAACTCTAGCAATTCATATAACTCTTTAGATAAAACAGAAACACTAGATCCAAGATCTAACATAGCATGATGTGTTTCTTTTCCAAGCTTTGGTGGTATCATGGCCTCTTGGTTGTACCTAGCAATCTTTTCTTTCAAGACATGGTTAGCAATATAAGAACCAAAACCTGCTTGGTTAGCTTTTATAGATGGATCACTTGCAAATTTTTGTAAGATAGACATAAGTTCATGCAAGCTACACATTTCCAAATCTTTAACTTCACTAAGCATTTTTACTTCTTCTACTACTTTCTCCCTATTATACAAATTTTTAGTTTTTATAATGAAACTGGAAGTAAAATAACACTACAACTAATGCAACCGAAACAAAAAATAGTAAACAAAATGCAAAACGAAAAATAAAAGTGCAAACCAAAAAAGTAAAGTAAATGCAAAACTAAAAATAAAAATGATATGCAAGACAATAACAAAACAAAAATAAAGTACTTTTCAAATATAAAAGGACAAGATGATACTCACGTAGGTGCAACCTCCCCAAGTTTAGGCGTTTTCACAAGTTGGTGATAAAGACTTTCTTGTGAGCAATCCTTCTACTAATTCTCCGTTAACGGCACCAGAAAATATGATTGATGCTTTCGCTAGGTTGAGACTTCAAGAGTAGAGTGTTGAGCACAGGGAAGCACAATTTTCCCCAAAAAGGTGACTCAAGGGTTTATATCGAACTCTCAGGGAACTGTGTGTACAAGGATCCTTCGTATCCTTCTTCAAACAACCTGCAAAGTAAATAAATTTTCTTTGTGTCCTCAACCTCACCAAGTGGCTGTCAGATACAAGGTCTGTGTAAGTATACAAAACGGAAAGTAAATGTGCAAATGCAACGGTGCCAGAAAATTGCTTATGGCGCGATGGGAATATGCAAACTAAAGTAATATGCAATGCAATGATAAAAAGTAAAAGATATGGTTGTAGTATTTTAGTTTGTGAAATGCAATAAAGGAAATGTTTTTGTATTTTCGAAATTGATTATGAATAAAAATAAAAATAGCGATAAAGTGAACAGAACGTTGTTTCTTATAATAAAAAGTGGACCGGGGTTCATGGGTTCACTAATGCACTCTCTCATAAAAGATATGGTAGACAAAATATCATACAATTAACATAAAAGATTGCAACAAAGTTCACGTTCAAATGAATTCATATGGGCATCACATCCTAACATAGAGAAGTTTTGGTTATTCATCTCTCTCATAATCCACCAAGATGGGAATTTAATCTAGTCACCTCGCTATTAAGGTAAAACTCAGAGCATAGCATTAAGCACAATGATATGAAGTTAAACTAAGAACATGCTAGATCTAGTCGCGGATACTTAGCAAGATCACGCTAGAGATACCCTGTAGCATGGTATTTTCTTTATCCCTAGTGAGGCAACAAAGTAAGGTAAACACCCAAGTGACTCTAAAGGACTGTCCTCCCCAGAAAAATCACCCCCGTTACTCCAACTAATGCACACATTCCCCCACACATGCTCTCATAAACATGCTTGATCATAACATGTAAATAAGAACGGGGTACATAATATGCATCTACTCATACACTGAAATTAAAGAACAATTGCAATCTCATATATTACTCATAGAATGATCCACCACAAAAGTGATACAAAGATGGCCATAATCATATTATGCAGCTCATATGGCGCTAAGACAATGAAGAACAAGAGAGAGATACATATAGCTACTGCCACAAACCCGTAGTCCATATGTGGACTACTCCCCCTTCATCATGGCGACGAAGGTAGAGTCATTGGAGGGGATGGAGGTCACACCGGCTGCGCCCCACTAGAGTTTTCCCCTCCAATCTTCAATCTCCCAGTTTTCTGTTTTGTGTTTCTGTGTTTCAGCGGCGCTCCTTTTCACGACCTACAGAAGGACCCTTTTTATTGATGGTTTTAGGTCAAGACGCATCCAACAAGAGCAACGAGGTGAGAACAAGCAGGCCCCACGTGGCCCAAGCATCTGGCCGTGTGGGCCATGCCCATTTCTCCTTTGGACCTCCTCTGTTGCACTTCCTTCTCTCCAAAGTCTTGTTCTATGGAAAAACTGGTTCCCCCAAAGTTTCAGGTAATTTGGACTCCGTTTGGGTTCCTGAAAGTTAAAAATATAGAAAAGGAGGTTTTCTGGTTTCCTAGGTGACGAGGGGTTAACTCGACAAATGTCCTAGATGAAGGACTTAGGATCGGGGGAAGAGCAACGACTAGAGATTCCGGAATCGAGATTGGCACACGATGTACCCAGGTTCACGTCCCCGCGGTGGAGGATCGCTACATCCTGCTAGCAATCTAGTAGATAATCACAATGGTGTTTACATGGTGCCGCCGTAGGCGGAGTTTTGTATCTAGTCTATGTCTAATCTATCTTGTATATCTAATATTGCTTGTCTATGATATTCGATGTCTATGAGATTGTCTGATCTTCTCCCTCTAGGGGCGCCCCTGCCTGGCTTTATATATGCAACCGGGCTAGAGTTTACAAGAGTTCTAGTCGAATACGGATTAGTGTCTTTTTTCTTCTACTCCAAGTCATCTTCGAGTCCTTGTACTTGTCCACCTCCTTAATGGGCCGGGCCCGGTATACTAATCTGCGAGTACTTGAAGGGCATACCCTCGTCAGTAGCCCCCGAGACTCAATTCGAGTTGCAGACTCGGGTTGAGTCTCCAAAACTTCGATTCTTCATCCATCTTCAAATGCTTCAATCTTCGACTTCATATAACTTCGACTTCTTGAAATCTTAGATTTCCTCAATCTTCGACTTCTTGAATTTTTGACTTCAATTCTTCGACCTCTTGAAATCTTTGATTTCTTCAGATCTTCAATTTCTTCAATCTTCGACTTCAATTCTTCGACTTCCCAAAATCTTCGGGTTCTTGAATCCGCTCTCTCGATGGGAGTAAAATGTCGAGTTTATGGACTCGATTTTCTTCCTTGTTCTTCTTTCATTGTCTTCTCGAAGTAATTCTTCATCGGGTGCGCGACCAGCGCTCCCGATGGGAGTAGCCCCCGAGGCTATGGTCGGATACTTGTAGTCGATCATAGGCTCAAAATTTCTTCTTCTTCTTCTCTTCTTGTCGAGTTCTTTCTCAAAATTGTCTTTCTATCGGGTGCGCGACCAGCGCTCCCGATGGGAGTAGCCCCCGAGTCTATGTTCGGGTATTTATAGTCGGGCATAGACTCAAGTTGTACTACTCGAAGAATTTCGACTCCTGCATAAAATATGAATAGTTGTGAAATACTTTGTCTCTCGAAGAAATATTGCGGTTGCATATTGTAATGATGATGATGTAGTATGTAAAATAAAAACTCGATGCTTTTTGTGCAATTTTGTTGATCGTACGTAAGACCCTTTCGTTAGCCTGATACACTTCACGGCTCGATCAGCTACTCAGATCATACGTAAATCGATGCGTGTGCCGCATTTGAATTTCAAGATACTTGCTAAGCCTTTTCGTTAATCTGACGCCCAAGATTTTGGCCTTGCCAACCGTTAGTCGAGCTTCATGCGACTGTAAACTAAATTGACAAGTATTCGACAAGGAACGCCAGCTAGCTACTAGGGCTTTCACAATTTTTCGAAGTCAATGATATGCATGATGATTGTTCATGGCGGAGCCCCCGAGCATCGGGTGCAGCGAAAGTAAATGATAATCGATTCTTGGAAGAGGAGAACTTAGCTTTTATCGGGTGCGGCCTGGTCGGCGCAGCCGTAGTCGACGATGTCGAGTTGTTGTCGTAGAATCACAACCACGATCGGAGGCGAAGTTGTTGTCGAGCCCCCGAGCGCTGTTGGGATCGCTGTGTTGCTGATATCGATGAAGTCGCAGTTCTCGAACGTGAGTTTTCGCACTCCGGGGCGAGTTGATGTCGACCCCGAGCGTTGCCGATAGTTTGTATGAGTGCGCGACGGCGAGCCCCCGAGCGTGGCAAGTCGTAGTCGACGATGACGTAGTCGAAATATTTTCTTCGGATTGTCCGAACTGCTCTGATAATTCGCCAGAGACTGCTTCGAATATGTAGCTTGATGATCTTGTTTTCTGTATATGACACTGTGTATCTTGAATTTTCACATGTTTCGGACCGTGATGGAACTTGCTCTAGGTAACAGAGATCGATCCGGCTTCGAAAATCAATGTCGGTTGCTGCCAGTCTCCCCTTTATTTTCTTCTTGTACTCGGATTAAAACATCTTGGTACCTTGAATCATCCACGTAATCCTCCTGGCCAGCTATCTTCACGTGAAATCGTCCTTCCCTTGATTCTTGTGCAAGTACATGGAGTCCAATGCTTTCTCGACTAGTACTACTCAACGTAGAGATCGAGACTTTTTTTGATAACGTCATTGAGTTCTGGTTAAAACATTGTGGCTTTCAGCGACCGCGATTTACTGGACGCGTGTGATGTCGTCCTCTTCGTTTGGACTTAATCTCGATTTTGTAGACTCGGCGATGCAGGCGCATATGCGTATCTGTACGTAGGCTTCGGTATAGCTGCGCAAGGCCGTGGTGATGAATCAGCTTCTCGCTGATGTCGAGCTAGATCCGTCAACGTTGATGAAGCCTTCCAACAACGAAGCGGATGATTTTCTCAGATGCGATCTGTTGAAGTGATTTTGGCTATTGCTACAATCGGCAGCTGAAAATTTTTGCTGATCTTGATTTCTTCATACTGTTCCGTATCCTTGCTCCATGAATCTTCGGTTGTATGCGCGTTGTTGATCTTGATGATGTAGAAAAAATTTGCTGATATCGTCGATGGAAAAGTTGAAGGATCTCGCCCGGATAACAAAATCCAGTCGCCGCGATCCCCACGGTCGGCGCCAATTGACGAGGGGTTAACTCGACAAATATCCTAGATGAAGGACTTAGGATCGGGGGAAGAGCAACGACTAGAGATTCCGGGATCGAGATTGGCACACGATGTACCCAGGTTCATGTCCCCGCGGTGGAGGATCGCTACATCCTGCTAGCAATCTAGTAGATAATCACAATGGTGTTTACATGGTGCCGCCGTAGGCGGAGTTTTGTATCTAGTCTATGTCTAATCTATCTTGTATATCTAATATTGCTTGTCTATGATATTCGATGTCTATGAGATTGTCTGATCTTCTCCCTCTAGGGGCGCCCCTGCCTGGCTTTATATATGCAACCGGGCTAGAGTTTACAAGAGTTCTAGTCGAATACGGATTAGAGTCTTTCTTCTTCTACTCCAAGTCATCTTCGAGTCCTTGTACTTGTCCACCTCCTTAATGGGCCGGGCCCGGTATACTAATCTGCGAGTACTTGAATGGCATACTCTCGTCACTAGGTTAATCCGATAAAATTAGGGAACATGTGAATTATTGATACGTCTCAAACGTATCTATAATTTTTGATGCTCCATGCTTGTTTTTACACCATTTGCCTATTGTTTCGTTACACTTAGTGGCACTTTTATACATTTTCCGGAACTAACCTATTAACGAAGTGCCACAGTGCCAGTTTCCTGTTTTCTGCTGTTTTTGTGTTTCAGAAGTGATACACAGGAAATATTCTCAGAATTGGACGAAACAAGTTCCTGAAGACTTATATCACGGGGAAGCTTCCAGACATCCGAAGAAGAGACGGAGGAGGGCCACGTGGGCCCCACACGCACAGGCAGCGCGGCCAGGCCCCTGGCCGCGCCACCCCTATGTGAGGGGGCCTGGTCCCTCCTCTGACATTGCCCCTTCGCCTATAAAGACCCCCCGATGAGAAAAACCTAAGGGCCCGATCAGTTTTCCAGAATACATCGCGATCCGCCGCCGCCGTCGACCCGAAGATCGGGAGGGTCCAGAAGCTCTTCCCGGCACCCTGCCGGAGAGGGGAATCGCCACCGGAGGTCTTCTTCATCGCCATGCTTGCCTCCGGAGCGATGAGTGAGTAGTCTATCTTGGACTATGGGTCCATAGCAGTAGCTAGATGGTTGTCTTCTCCACCATGTGCTTCATGTTTAGATCTCATGAGCTGCCCTACATGATTGAGATCACCGTTATGTAATTCTATGATGTTGGTTTGTTGGGATCCGATGAATATTGGTGTTTATGATTAAGTTGCTGTACTGAATTATATCTTTTGTTATCTCTATGTTGTTTATGATCTTGCATGCTCTCCGTTGTTAGTAGCTATCTTGGCCGAGTAGTTGCTAGTGACTCCAAGAGGGGGTATTTATGCTCGATAGTGGGTTCATGTCTCTAGTTCACCTGGGGGAGTGACAGAAACCTCTAAGGTGGTAGATGTGCTGTTGCTACTAGGGAGAAAACAACATTCATATGCTCAAGGGCATATGCTTTGTTTACATTACACACTTTGCTTAATGCAATTATATGTTGTTCGCAACTTAATACTTCTAGGGTGTTCGGATGATATCCCCGGGAGTGGATTATTAGTCATAGATGCAGTTGGATGGCGGTCTATGTATTTTGTTGTAATGCCCAGAGTAAATCTCATAGTGATCTTCTTGACATATCACGTTATCTTTATTCTATCAATTGCCCAACTGTAATTTGTTTACCCAGCATGTTATTTTATCTATGGAGAGACACCACTAGTGAACTGTGGACCCCGGTCCTATTTTAATCATATTGCAATCACATGTTTACCTTTCCCGCACTGTTTACTTTACTCGCACATTACTACTGTTTTCCACTCGATACACTCATAACCTTTGTTTCAAGCAAACCGGTGAGATTGACAACCTCATCGCAAGTTGGGAACAAAGTATTTGTTTGTGTGTGTGCAGGTTCCGCGTTGCTGCTGGCCGAAGACGAGTCAACAAGTATCGTTAACGGCGCCCTTGTTGAAGTGTTACTAAGCCAGTCTACATCACCTTCAGTCGTCACCATCTCTCCTCTCCAAGATTGACATACCTTGGTATCTTAACTGAGGGAAAACTAGCCGCTACACTCATCATACCTTCCTCTTGGAGTTCCCAACGGGCTGGTTATCCACCACGCACAAGGACAGTTTGCTCCCACATCAACTTGGAGTAGCAGCTATTTTTCTGGCGCCGTTGCCGGGGAAGAGAGAAGACTTCTGCGAGGGGAGTTCTTCGCACACACATTCTTTACTTTGTTATTTGTTTTGCTTTACTTTATTTTATTTTACCTGCATTGTTTTTTTTATATCAAAAACCCAAAAAAAATTAGAATCCTTGGTAGTTGTTTTTACTTATCTGCCTTTAGTTTTGTTACAATGAGTAATCCTGAAGTAGAAGTTCGTAGTTTCAAGCAACAAGGGGGAGAAATTTTAAAAGATGCTTGGTACCGTATTAACAATGCTCATCATAGGTGTACCAAAAAGCACTCCACCACGATCCTCCTTAGAAATTTTTATGTTGGTATATCTAGCTGGAATAGGTATGTTCTTGATACTCTTACAGGAGGTAATTTTCTGGGTACTCCCGCGGGAGAAGCATGCACTATAATTGAAAGTTTAGTGGGAGTACCACCTATTCATGTTGCTAAGACTGAGACCACCTTGGAAGAGGTGGTAGAAAAGCTCAGCTCCTTAGAAAAAAGTTTGCCAAGTATCCTGGAAAATGCTAGCCGCGTTAGTGAATTAATAGAAAATATTGGTAAGAGAATTACCATTTTAGAGGCTAGCACTACTCATGACAATCAAAACTTAAGGATCGGTAAACCAGAGGAGTCTATGGAAACTCTTAGTTTAATCTTCTCTTCTCTTAAATTTAAGAAGGAGAAAGTGTTTGTTGGAAAAGAGCAAAAATTTATGTATGTTCCCAAGGTTTCTGCGCTTAAATCTCAACATGTTCTTAAGATTGGTAAGACTCTTAGTTCCACTAAGGGTGACTTGCAGGTTGAATCATCTTCGGGAACCTTCAAAGAGCCTACTGAGGTAACTAGCACTTCATCTATTGATATTACTTGATTCGCACTTTTCTGCGCCTAGCTCAAAGGAGTTAAAGAAAAGCACTCTTGGGAGATAACCCATTGTTTACTTTTCAGTACTTTTTCTTTTATTTGAGTCTTGGAAGTCATTACTACTGTAATGACCGCTCCTTATCTTGTTTATTTCGTTTTTGTGCCAAGAGAAGCCTCTAATTTGAGTGAGGTAAAGATTTGGGGATGTTGCTGTCCTGAAACTGTTTTCGGTGCTGCACCGTAAAAATTCGTGAAAATTCTCTGTTTATCTTTTGGACCTGCAATTTCTTGTGCATATGCCCCAGGTTATATCCAAACTTTTCTTAGTTGAACACTTTTTGATTTGAGCAACGGAAAATCCCTCAAAAATTCGTCCTTTGTCAGCTGTTCAGTTTTGACAGATTTCTGCCAATATTTGTTTTTGCCACTTTATCGCTTTCTTTTGAGTTTCTTTTTTATCATGTAACTCTTGTGGAAGTTTCTACAGTAGTATATACTTTATATGTGGTGGTTTTGGGTTGAAACCTGAAGCTAAAAGAGGTTGAATATATTTTATGCTTACACTAATGTTGCTAATAGAATTGTGTTTAGTTTTGTATGAAGGAAGTTTTCAAGTGTAGGGATTGGAGAATGATGAGATGAGTTGAAGAATGGACAAAAGCTCAAGCTTGGGGATGCCCATGCATCACCCCAAGAAATATCCAAGAAGTACAAGCGTCAAAGCTTGGGGATGCCCCCGAGGCACCCCTTCTTCATCGGCAAAAATCAGGTCACCTTTCAAGACACTATATTTTTATTGCTTCATGCACTATGTGTTTTTCTTGGAGCGTCAGTTGTTTTAGTTTTCTTAGTTGGTTTAGTTTGTTTGTTTGCTGCAATAAATGGTTGGACCCCAACAAATTTCCTTTGGAGGAGATGTACTCGTTTTCATTTGCAAAGAACGCTCTAGTTTTCACTCTTATCGTTTATCGAGCGCTCTACTTTTTCTGCTACTGCTTTTGGTTTTCGTTTTCGCCTTGATTTGCGTTCAAATCTTGTCATATCTTTTCATCAAGGTGTATTTTTGCCTCTGATCTTCATTGGTTTTCATCAAAAGAGGTGTTTATAAAAATTTCAAATGGTGTTGGAAAAGAGAAAAAGCTTTGTGCAAAATAGTGGTACAAGAAGGAGCTTGTGTAGACTGCGGCTTAGGCTTTTTCATGTCATGCTTGATGTCTTTTTGATAGTATGCTTAGTGGTTTTGCTGTAGCATGACTTGTCTCAAATAACTGAGATTGCTTAATGAGCCTTTGAAAAAATCATGCGTTGTTTTTATTGTATGGAAGCATTATTTTGGTTTTCTCCTTGATGCTTTATTTGGGTTGACTTGGCGCATGCTCACACATGTTAGACTCTTACAAAGTCGCCATTAGCCTTCATGATCATTTAGTTTTTGACTTTTGATGCCATCTTATGCTTCTTTTAATGTCGCTTTGTCGCTTTGCATGATTATGGCCATTACTGCTCTCTTAGTTGGTCGCTCCCAGTCTTTTGCTAGCCCTCGCCTTGTACTGAGTATGAGCTCTACTCGTGCATCCAACTCCTAAAAGCCAAAGTTTTTCAAAGTGTCCACCATACATACCTACTAGAAATTTTCTATTCCAAGTAAATTTGACTTGCTTTTATTTTCTCTTCAAATTAAACTCTTACCAGTGTTATGCGAAATTCGGTCAGTAAAGCTCTCACGAACTGGAAGGCACACTTTACTTTTTCCTGTTCTTAAAAAATTGACATTGTGGTCTCTTATGTTGAGTTGTTATGCTTGCAAGTTGTAAGTTGGATTCTAGCCCAGCCATGCTGTCATGGGGCAAGCTTTCAACATTGCACTTCTTTTTGAGTTGATATCGTGATCTTTTGTGTATGGATGCTCGCGGTGTGAAATGAATTGGGAATCTTGTAGGGATCATGGAGTTTGTATATGTGTTAGGGAAACACCGGGCCGCCAATCGAAGCCATGCATAATTCATGGTGGAAATTTGCAGCATACCCATGGTGAACATTCGACGACGCATCTCATAATAAAAAGCTAAACAATATAGCAAATAAAAGAGATGTCGAGGTGTTCATTGTCTGCTTGTCCTGTCATTTTGGTGTGGGCATGTTCCATGTCATCGGGCACGGAGGTACCCCATTGGCGGTTCTCAATGATATGCATACACTTACAATGACAAGAGCCTTGCTTGGGACTCTAAGTAAAGTAGCATGGTTTGGGTACTCGTATTCACGGGACACGAGGTTTTCAACTTATGATTTGTCAAGCATGTGCATCATAATTGTTCTCGCATTAACTTTAACCATTCAAGATGCTTATGATGGGGGCAATGAGAGCTCAAAGCTAGTAAGTACCATAATTTTTGAAGGTTATAAAACTTGCAATCACTGCTTCCCTCTGCGAAGGGCCTTTCTTTTACTTTTATGTTGAGTCACCACCTTCTTTCTTTATGCACCATTAAGAGAGCATAGTTGTCATTCTTAGTGTGATATGCATTGTCCCAAAGTTCATTGATTGATTCATATTGTTGGTTTCACTTGTTCTTAAGTTATTTGTATCTAGTCGCCCTCTTAAACTTTAAGGTGTCCTATGCATTTATGTTTTGCTCTCTTTGAAGGACAAGCTGAAAACCATTTGTATGTTTTTCCTTATGATTTGAACACACGTTTGACTTTCATTGTTTCATTATCATGATCTTTTGTTTGTGTTCATTTGCATGTTTACAACATGGTTGCTAAGTTCTTATTGTCATGATTATATCTTCATGCCCATGTTTTAAGTTCTATTGATCCCAGCTCACCAATGCTTACATATATGATCAAGATTGTGTAGGTGCATGTCACCTCAAAAATTATTCTTTTGTTATCACTTACCTACTCGAGGACGAGCAGGAGTTAAGCTTGGGGATGCTTGATACGTCTCAAACGTATCTATAATTTTTGATGCTCCATGCTTGTTTTTACACCATTTGCCTATTGTTTCGTTACACTTAGTGGCACTTTTATACATTTTCCGGAACTAACCTATTAACGAAGTGCCACAGTGCCAGTTTCCTGTTTTCTGCTGTTTTTGTGTTTTTGTGTTTCAGAAGTGATACACAGGAAATATTCTCGGAATTGGACGAAACAAGTTCCTGAAGACTTATATCACGGGGAAGCTTCCAGACATCCGAAGAAGAGACGGAGGAGGGCCACGTGGGCCCCACATCCACAGGCGGCGCGGCCAGGCCCCTGGCCGCGCCACCCCTGTGTGAGGGGGCCTGGTCCCTCCTCTGACATCGCCCCTTCGCCTATAAAGACCCCCCGACGAGAAAAACCTAAGGGCCCGATCAGTTTTCCAGAATACATCGCGATCCGCCGCCGCCGTCGACCCGAAGATCGGGAGGGTCCAGAAGCTCTTCCCGGCACCCTGCCGGAGAGGGGAATCGCCACCGGAGGTCTTCTTCATCGCCATCCTTGCCTCCGGAGCGATGAGTGAGTAGTCTACCTTGGACTATGGGTCCATAGCAGTAGCTAGATGGTTGTCTTCTCCACCATGTGCTTCATGTTTAGATCTCATGAGCTGCCCTACATGATTGAGATCACCGTTACGTAATTCTATGATATTGGTTTGTTGGGATCCGATGAATATTGGTGTTTATGATTAAGTTGCTGTACTGAATTATATCTTTTGTTATCTCTATGTTGTTTATGATCTTGCATGCTCTCCGTTGTTAGTAGCTATCTTGGCCGAGTAGTTGCTAGTGACTCCAAGAGGGGGTATTTATGCTCGATAGTGGGTTCATGTCTCTATTTCACCTGGGGGAGTGACAGAAACCTCTAAGGTGGTAGATGTGCTGTTGCTACTAGGGAGAAAACAACATTCATATGCTCAAGGGCATATGCTTTGTTTACATTACACACTTTGCTTAATGCAATTATCTGTTGTTCACAACTTAATACTTCTAGGGTGTTCGGATGATATCCCCGGGAGTGGATTATTAGTCATAGATGCAGTTGGATGGCGGTCTATGTATTTTGTTGTAATGCCCAGAGTAAATCTCATAGTGATCTTCTTGACATATCACGTTATCTTTATTCTATCAATTGCCCAACTGTAATTTGTTTACCCAGCATGTTATTTTATCTATGGAGAGACACCACTACACTGGTGGAAATCGGGGAATTTGCACCGGTTTGTAACTACCTTTTGCACCGGTTTTGGAACCGGTGCAACGCATCCGGGACTAAAAGTCTTAACCTTTAGCACCGGTTGCGTTACGAACCGGTGGTAAAGGCCCTCCACGTGGCCTCCCACACGGGCCCCCGTCGGAGGACCTTTAGCACCGGTTTGTAATATGAACCGGTGCTAGAGGATGGCGACGTGGCAGCCCCTGCAGTGTTTGGCTAAAACCCTAATCCCTAGCCTTTTGAAATACGGTTTTTTCGGGTATTTGAAAAATGTTGATGCACATATAAAAGAAACCATCATATATAGTACACAATATCGTCATACATATAGAGATCGAAGCTAGTATGTGTTATCTTTTATCGTGTTTGGTCGAACATATTACATAATGGAACATTGTACGCGTTCATGAATATATACAATATAATTTCAGCTACGATTTTCCAAAATCGTAATGCCGATGGTATTCACCGGTTGGTGCTATGACCTCATCAAGTAGGAATCCCGCCAGTTCCTCTTGAATTGCTCGTATACGCTCAGTTGCTAGAAGACGATCCCGCTTCAGTTCGATCTAATGTAAAGAAGAGGATCAATATATATGAATGAAGAAACTCAACATAAATGATGGTAATAAAATAAAATTGTGAATATTGTTTACGTACATCTAGTTGTTCTAGTCTTCTCTTCTCACGACAAGTCTCTCGCATGAACTCGCAGACATAGAATCCACATAAATTATTCCCGTCTTCTTGCTTCAAGCACTTTACGAGAATAGAGTTCAATCAAAATAATAATCAAGGATGATAATGGTATTGAAACTAGAACCAACGAGATGTGCGGACCTAGCTAGTAGTACTTACCGGTACTTGTTTAAATTCAAGCTCATTTCTCCAGGGACCCGGTGCCTTAGCCGTGAACCGTTTCCAAGCACTGCCCCGCAAAGAAAATGAATAAAGAAGTTAGTAATTACTTGATATCGGGAAATGAACGAAAGTAGCTGATATAGTGCCATGCATAATGATTGAAATTACCGCTGGAGTGTATCAATCATGTCCCCGAATGTCTCAAGGGATTTTTTTTTCAAGTCCATGACTAGTACTCGTCCTCTATCAAGTTCAATAACTAGCAGAATAAAATGATAGCTGCGCACACACATAACACACACTTAACATCGAGTAACCAAAATATATAGTAATGTGTATAAGACAGTTAACACACTCACTTGAAATTGTAAGGAAATAGTATTTTCGTCATGGTTTCTTGTTTCCTTAACGCCCGTACCAAGTTATCCTCCGTGTCCTTGATATGGTTATGGAGAGTTACCTCGTTCACGGTATATGGGTCAATGAACCCAATATCATAGATTTGTCCTCTTTTGCATTCGAGTTTCTTCAATCTGCATAATATAGTGAGTAAAATTATGCATGCAATAAACGAGATGAGATAAAGACTTATAGTTACAAGGAAAAATAATACTTACAAACAATAGGCACTGATCATCGATTTGTCGAGGGCGTCATGATTGTATAACTGAAATAATTCAGCAACTTCGATGTTTATGTCGTCGTTTCCACGAAAGAAATGCTCATCATTAATTCCTATTACGATCCAATTCTGCCCACGCTGTGAGGCTTCCAAGTACCAGTTATGCAATTTTCGCATTCTTGTTGGTAGATTAGGAATCTCCTCGGGTCTGACGAGAGGGCTCCCATACCGGTATTTGTATGCTACTACTTCAGCCATGGGGAAATCACACCTGCTTAAGTATTGAGCAACAGACATACCTGCAGCTTTGGCCTCCTCTTTGTACAGTGCTATGATCTCTGGATCATACTGGACATCGGGAAACACTTGGAGCGGGGGGCAAGAGTTCATCTGTTCTCCGAGCTGAGGAACTGATTTACCTTTCGACCGCTTTGCTGCATCTGACTTGAGAATAGTGCGGTCATAATCTGATGCAAGCCTTGGCTCGGGTTGGTGAAGGTTCTTCAACATTTTTAACACTTTTGGATCTAGAGGAGGCTGCTCGGCGGACTGCTCGGTCTTCTTTCTCTTCAAATTTTCAAAGAAGTTCTTTGATGATTTCTCTTGTACCTTCGCCGCGGTTTCCTCCGGAGTATAGTCGTAAGGTCTCTTTGGAGGAACCTTAGGTACTCTTGGAAGGGGCTCCTGTCGACGGATCGGTGATCGGTTACTCTTGGGAGCGGCGATGGTACGCTTCTGCCTTTGGCTCTGAGCCTCAGTGGGTGGAGGTGGCGGAGACGGCTCACTAGCTGGGGAAGGCTGGTATGCTGGAGAAGGTTGACGCGGAGATGGCGGAGATGGCTGACGCGGAGATGGCGGAGATGGCTGATGTGGCGGTGGAGAAGGGTGACGGGCTGGAGACCTTGGCGTCCAATTTGGAAGCACGATTAATTCCTTTAGCCATAGAACGGTGGTCTTCTTGGCTTCTCCCAGCTCGTACAAATCCCCTTCACCCGCAGGGTGGTCAAGCTTCAGCTGCTCAAATCCGCCCATAACTTCATCCACCCCGGCAACAGCATAGCCAGGTGGAATCGGACGGCAATGATAAGTTGAATCAGGTCCAATGGGTAAGGCATAGCCGACCGCCACCTTCATGGTTATGTTCACGACCTTCACATGTAGCTCGCAAGATGTTGACTCCGTGATATCATCCACTGGATAGCGGATCGCCGGTTCATCATCATCCGCTGGGAGGTCCGTGGAAGCCACGCTGCTTTTCCGCTGAGATGGTGGGCCGGTAGCATCATATCCGGCTTCTATCTGTGGCTGAGATGCGGCGGTTCCTTGCTGGCTTATCCGATTTAACAAGTCTGATTGCCGCTTCAGCTCTTGTTCTATCTGAGACATGCGGTCTGCTTCCCTTTCCTTTCTTCTCTGACGGCTTCTATCGGGAAATTTCTTCATTTCCACGGGAAACCCGAGTTTCCACGGTTTGGAGCCCGGAGTGGTTCGTGTTCGTCCTGGGTGTTCATCATTCCCAAGGGCGCGCGTGAGCTCGTCCTTCTCTCTTTCGGGATGGAACCTTCCCTCTTCAACATCCTTTGATGCGCTTCTAAGGGCATCAATGGGAAGAGGGTCTTCGTCATGCTTTTTTGTATATACACACTTCCCTTCCGAGTCCAACTTCCCTCCATGCCCGTAAAACCAATCCCTTGACCGATCATTCCATTTCAATGTCTCCGGAATGATCCCTTTGGCAATTAGATCGTCCTCCATCTTCTTCCACTTAGGCTTGCCAGTCTTGTAGCCTCCTTGCCCCATAGTATGGTGATACTTCTTTTTAGCAGCATTTTTCTTATTTATTTCTGACCTTCGCTTAGCTGCCTCTGAAGTCTTGTACTCCACGAATGCGTCCCAGTGATCTTTTATCTTCTCATATTGTCCAGTGAACACCGGAGTCTTTTTTTGGTCGACAAAATCCTTGTACAATCTTTTCTTCCAGGTGTTGAATTGTATTGCCATCCTCGAAAGAGTCCACTTCTTGACTTCCCGCTCTATGATATTCAGATGACGATCATTGTCATCTGAATCCTCCTCATTTGAATCCTCCTCATTTCGATCCACCTCAGTTCGATCCACCTCTGGCGCCTCTGGTAGGGTAAAATTAACCATGAGCTTCTTCCAAAGAATATTCTTCAATCTGTTGCGGACATATTTAACTGGTTCCGTCTTTGTCTTCTTCCATTCTCGAATGGTGATCGGAATGTTGTCCCTAACAAGAACTCCGCATTGTCTTATAAATTTACTTGCGTGAGCCGCGGGAGCAATCGGTTCGCCATCTTCACCGATTTCTTCTATTCGGTACCTTTCATGTTCTTCCAACCTTCTGGCCGGACCTCTTCTATTTGCAGAAGAGTGGCTCGATCCAGAGGGCTAAAAGAAAAAGGAGCGTTAATATATGTATATACACAAATCTAATAATCCAACTATACAACAAATGCTTAATTTATTATTAATACACATCTACCTCGCCGGCGCCTTCTCCCTCATCTTCGGCACCTTCTCCCTCTCCGGCACCTTCTCCTTCACCGGTGCCTCCATCCACTCCGGCACCTTCTCCCTTTCTGGCACCTTCTACTTCACCGGTGCCATCCTCTTCGGCACCTTCTCCCTCATCGAAGCCATCTCTACGATTTTGTTCGTCTCCCTCACCGGAGTTGTTTAGAAACAAGGAGGTGACATCGTCATCATTATTATCGCGGATGATATCCTCGATAATATTTTCCTGGAAGTCGTCTCTTCCGAGATCCATAGTTTCTGCAAAGAATTATTACAAATTATTATAATGATACGGAGACCAAAAAAAAAGGGGGCGTTGGCCGAGCGCCGGAGCGGTGGGGGAAGATTAGGTCTTCCCTCCCCACCACGCCGGCGCCCGGCCAACGCCCCCATTTTATAACCTAAAATAACTAAAGTAATAAAAGACCTAAAAAAATTCTACTGATAGTGTTGATTATATATATATTCAACGATCGAACAACTAGGGTGAAATTCTACTTAATTCTGTAATATTGAGAGTCTATTGAATTTAGTAATATATCGTGATGCCGACGAGCATTTTCCTCTTTGACTATTACATGCAACTAAAACAAAATCAATGCCAGCTCAAGTCATGTGATTGTTTATGAAGTACTGTACATTATTAGACCTTATTAAACCATTATGTGTTTTTAATATGTGTTATCTAACTAAAATAAACAAAGTAATTAAAATAACAAAAACCTAAAATAACTAAAATAACTAACTAAATAACTAACTAAATAACTAACTAAATATGTGTTTTTCCTCTTTGCACGTGCACATTTACTAGTAACTAAAAACCTAAAATAACTAAAATAATTAAAGTAATTAAAATAACAAAAACCTAAAATAATTAAAGTAAAAAAAACCTAAAATAACTAAAAAAAATGTGCTCAAAACCTTGCAGGAAGGTGGACGGGCTTGGCGCGTGGGCGAGCGGGCGGCGCGGCCGGGTGCGGCGTCGTCGTCGGCGGGCGAGCGGCGCGGGTCCGGCGGCGTCGTCGGTGGCGGCGCGGGTCCGGCGGCGTCGTCGGTGGCGAGCGGCGCGGGGGCGAGCGGGCGCGCGGGCGAGGGCGCGGTGGCGAGCGGCGCGGGGGCGAGTGGGCGCGGGCGAGCGGGCGCGTCGGTGGCGGGCGCGGCGCGGCGCGGGCGAACGGGCGCAGCGGCGGCGGCGACGACGGCGGCGGCGTGGAAAAATCCGGCAGCCTAACGGCGTCCTCGAGCTCCTACGCGCAGGTCCTTAGGCGTTTTGCGGTGCGGGGCAGAGGAGGAAGAAGCAGTTATAAAGGCAGGCACCTTTAGCACCGGTTGGTGGCTTCAACCGGTGCTAAAGACCCTTTAGCACCGGTTGAAGCCACCAACCGGTGCTAAAGGTCAGACCTTTAGCACCGGTTGAAGGCTTCAACCGGTGCTAAAGGGGGCTGGCTGGGAGCTGCAGCGCCACCACCTTTAGCACCGGTTTGAGCCACGAACCGGTGCTAAAGGTTGTTTTAAACTTTTCAGTTGTTCCCGCCAAATTCGGTATTGAAGCTATCATCAACATTCCATTTGATTTTCTTTTTGATTAGTTATATTTGATTTTCTATTTTCTTTTGATTAGATATATTTGATTTTCTTTTTGATTAGTTATATTTGATTTTCTTTTTTCTTTTGATTAGTTATATTTGATTTTCTTTTTTCTTTTGATTAGTTATATTTGATTTTCTTTTGATTAGTTATATTTGATTTTCTTTTTTCTTTTGATTAGTTATATTTGATTTTCTTTTTTCTTTTGATTAGTTATATTTGATTTTCTTTTGATTAGTTATATTTGATTTTCTTTTTTCTTTTGATTAGTTATATTTGATTTTCTTTTTTCTTTTGATTAGTTATATTTGATTTCTATTTTTCTTTTGATTAGTTATATTTGATTTCTTTTTTCTTTTGATTAGTTATATTTGATTTTCTTTTGATTAGTTATATTTGATTTTCTTTTTTCTTTTGATTAGTATATTTGATTTCTTTTTTCTTTTGATAGTTATATTTGATTTTCTTTTGATTAGTTATATTTGATTTTCTTTTTTCTTTTGATTAGTTATATTTGATTTTCTATTTCCTTTTGATTAGTTATATTTGATTTTCTTTTTGATTAGTTATATTTGATTTTCTTTTTGATTAGTTATATTTGATTTTCTTTTTTCTTTTGATTAGTTATATTTGATTTTCTTTTTTCTTTTGATTAGTTATATTGATTTTCTTTTTGATTAGTTATATTGATTTCCTTTTTTCTTTTGATTAGTTATATTTGATTTTCTTTTTTCTTTTGATTAGTTATATTTGATTTTCTATTTTCTTTTGATTAGTTATATTTGATTTTCTATTTTCTTTTGATTAGTTATATTTGATTTTCTATTTTCTTTTGATTAGTTATATTTCCGTGAGAGGAAAAGGGCGGGAAGAAAAGGGCGGAAAGAAAAAGGGCGGGAAAACGATTGAACAGGAAAAGAAGTACATATCTCAACTGAAAATTAAGATACATGGCCAGATTAAGTCACAATCGGCCGAGCTTGTTTTCGAATGTTGGATGATTCAGTCATAGTCGTGCCTAGCCCTATAAACATCGCCACTGTAGTCGTCGTAGTCGCCGGTGTCATCGTCGCTGGCATCAGGGTCGCGGTAGTCGAACCTCGACTGGTGAGCACGCGTGGGCTGAGAGTGAGGGTAGCGCAGGCGGGGGCCACGGTAGGCCATGACGCTCTGGAGAGTCCGGCCGCGCCACCATAGCCGACGGCCGGCCTCGTTGAAGTTCGAACGAGGCGAGCCGTCCTCCTCGTGCCTGGCAAGCGCACTCTCACGCCGATTGATGAAGAAGGCGTCCCAAGTCGGGCTGTAGTCGGGATGCCACTGAGGATTCCTCCGCTGCTCTGCCGTGAGCTCGAAGTAGTAGTGGTTCGTGATGGCCATCTGGCGGGCCACACCTACAGGGACAGGAGGGACCGGTACGCCTCCGACGCTCAGCATCCAGCCGGTGGGGACGCGGTAGCCCGGCGGGCAGGGGTAGTTTGAGGCGCAAAGCGCCTCCGCCTCCTGGGGGGTTAGAGATACGATGGAAGCCATGGAAGAGAGTGATGAGGTTTGCAGATATGAGTCTAGATGTGATATGTAAATGGAGGCCAAGCCTACATATATATAGTGAAAAATGGCGGGAAGACGGAGGCGGGAAGTGGTCGAAAGCGTGGGAAGAAAATAGGCGGGAACACAATGGCGCGGGGAACCATCTAACCTTTAGTCCCGGCTGGTGGGTACAACCGGGACTAAAGGTGGTTTTTGTGTCATCTAACAAAACTGTCGGTGGGATAAGGACGTGTGGGTAACCTTTAGTCCCGGTTGGTGGGTGCAACCGAGACTAAAGATATCGGCAGGATAAGGACGCATGGGTGGATGCACTGCTCGATGAGATAAGGATGCGTGGGTGGACGCACGATGCCCCTGTCGGAGGAACAAGACAAAGTAGAAGCGGTGCCGTGCCTATAAAAGGAGCATCGATACCTAGAAGGTAGGGAGAGTGAAAGACTCCATCTCCTCTAAGAATGTTAGGTAAATTATTGGGAAATCTCCCATGGCGGAGCTTCTCAAAGATATCGTTGGTGCTCACGCCCTACGATATCTTTGGAAGCTCCGTCTCGAAAAAATTTCCCTCATACAATAACATCATTACACAAAAAATAAATGGGAAAGTAATTTCCATATTGAGATACACAAGTTATGATCCCTATCTAGTCTTCTGAGTTTTCTTCTTGTGTTTCCCTTTCTTCTGATTTTTCGTCTTGGAGGCCATGAACCTCCCTTCGCATATCTCCCTTGATTAGGATCGCTTCGGTCGTAACCATGGAGTATGTTCACCATTTAACGCGATGATTGGGTCAATATTCACTCTGAAGGGCGGAATTTCATCAAACTTATTATAATCTTCTGACATGTCTGTCTTATCCTCAACTCCCACGATGTTTCTTTTCCCTGAAAGAACTATGTGACGCTTTGGCTCGTCGTATGATGTATTCATTGTCTTATCTTTTCTTTTTTTGGTTTGGAGGACATGTCTTTCACATAGAAAACTTGAGCCACATCATTGGCTAGGACGAATGGTTCGTCTCTGTAACCAAGATTGTTGAGATCCACTGTTGTCATTCCATACAGCTGGTCAACCTTTACCCCTACTCCATCTAGCTTGACCCATTTGCACCGAAACAAAGGGACTTTAAAAGAAGGTCCATAGTCAAGTTCCCATATCTCCTCTATGTAACCATAATAGGTGTCCTTTTGCTCGTTGTTGTTTGTTGCATCAATGCGGACACCACTGTTTTGGTTGGTGCTCTTTTTATCTTGGGCGATCGTGTAGAATGTGTTCCCATTGATCTCGTACCCTTGGAAAGTCAATATAGTCGAAGATGGTGACCCGGCCAACAAGTATAGCTGATCTCCAACAATGTTGTCATTTATGAGATGTGTCCAGAACCAACCGCCGAAAGTCGCCATATGTTTATGTGTAATCCAGGAGTCAGACTGAGCCGGGTGTTGGGAGCGTACAATATTCTTGTGTTCAATGATATACGGGGCCACCAAGGCGGAACTTTGTAGAACTGTGTAGTGTGCTTGAGTGAAAGAAATCCCGTCCATACAATACATTGATTTCTTTCCTACTGTGCCTTTTCCACGTAGTCTCCCTTCATGCCGCGATTCAGGAACACCAATCGACTTAATGTCAGGGATAAAGTCAACACAGAACTCAATGACCTCCTCTGTTCCGTAGCCCTTGGAGATGCTTCCTTCTGGCCTAGCACGGTTATGAACATATTTCTTTAAGACTCCCATGAATCTCTCGAAGGGGAACATGTTGTGTAGAAATACATGACCGAGAATGGCAATCTCTTCGACAAGGTGAACCAGGAGATGCGTCATAATATTAAAGAAGGATGGCGGGAACACCAACTCAAAACTAACAAGACATTGGGCCACATCCTTCTGTAACCTTGGTAGCATATCTGGATTGATTACCTTCTGAGATATTGCATTGAGGAATGCACATAGCTTAACAATGGGTACACGAACATTTTCCGGTAGAAGCCCCCTTAATGCAACTGGAAGCAACTGCGTCATAATCACATGACAGTCATGAGATTTCAGGTTTTGGAATTTTTTCTCTGTCATATTTATTATTCCCTTTATATTTGATGAGAAGCCAGACGGCACTTTAATACTTGAAAGGACATCAAAAAAGATTTCCTTCTCTGCTTTTGTAAGAGCGTAGCTGGCAGGACTTAAGTGACGCCCTTTATCCGTCTTGCTCTGTGGATGCATGTTGTTTGGGTCTTTCATACGTTGTTAATCCTCCTGTGCTTCTGATGTATCTTTTGTTTTTCCATACACGCCCAGAAAGCCTAGCAGGTTCACGCAAACATTCTTCGTAACGTGCATCACGTCGATTGAAGAGCGAACCTCTAGGTGTTTCCAATACTCAAGCTCCCAAAATATAGATTTCTTCTTCCACATGGGTGCGTGTCCGGTAGCGACGTCATTTGGAACAGATTGACCGCCAGGACCCTTTCCAAAGATTACTTCTAGGTCCCTGACCATATCAAATAAATCATCACCAGTACGGAGATTAGGCTTTTGCCGGTGATCTGCCACACCTCTAAAATGCTTGCCTTTCTTTCTTACGGAATGCGTGGTCGTAAGAAATCGACGATGCCCCAAGTACACAATCTTCTTGCATTTTTCCAAATATATAGCGTCAGTCTTATCTAAACAGTGCGTGCATGCATTGTATCCCTTGTTTGTTTGTCCTGAAAGGTTACTAAGAGCAGGCCAATCATTGATGGTTACGAAAAGCAACGCTCGTAGGTCAAACGGCTCCTGTTTGTGCTCATCCCATGCACGTACACCTGGTTTGGTCCATAACTGTAAGAGTTCATCAACTAATGGTCTTAGATACACATCAATGTCATTGCCAGGTTGCTTCGGACCTTGGATGAGCACTGGCATCATAATGAACTTCCGCTTCATGCACAACCAAGGAGGAAGGTTATAGATACATAGAGTTACAGGCCAGGTGCTATGACTGCAGCTCTGCTCCCCAAAAGGATTCATGCCATCTGTACTCAGACCAAACCTTAAGTTCCTTGCGTCGCCTGCAAAGTCTGGGTAGTCTCTCTCAATTTTTCTCCACTGCGACCCATCAGCGGGGTGTCTCAACATCGCGTCTTTCTTACGGTCTTCTTTGTGCCATCGTAACAACCTGGCATGCTCTTTGTTTCTAAACAGACGTTTCAACCGTGGTATTATAGGAGCATACCACATGACCTTGGCAGGAACCCTCTTTCTGGGGGGCTCGCCATCAACATCACCAGGGTCATCTCGTCTGATCTTATATCGCAGTGCAGTGCATACCGGGCATGCTTCCAAATTCTCGTACTCCTCACCGCGGTAGAGGATGCAGTCATTAATGCATGCATGAATCTTCTGAACCTCTAATCCTAGAGGGCAGAGAACCTTCTTTGCTTCGTACGTACTGTCAGGCAATTCATTATCCTTTGGAAGCTTCTTCTTCATTATTTTCAGTAATTTCTCAAATCCATTATCAGATAAACCAGTCTCTGCCTTCCATTGCAGCAACTCCAGTGTGGTACCGAGCTTTGTTTCCCATCTTCACAGTCTGGGTACAACTTCTTTTTATGATCCTCTAACATACCTTTTAACTTCCGCTTCTCATTCACACTTTCTGCTTCTCTGTGTGCATCTACGATGGCCCGACGAAGATCATCATCAGGCTCATCTGATGCCTCTACATCTTCAGCTTCTCCTGTCCCTTCAGCTTCAGCTTCCCCCGTTGCAGTATCACCATATTCAGGGTACATATCATCATCCTCTTCTTCTTCATTGTCTTCCATTATAACCCCTCTTTCTCCGTGCTTGGTCCAACAATTATAGCTAGGCATGAAACCTTTCCGAAGCAGGTGGGCGTGAATGATTTTCCAGGAAGAGTACTCCTTCTTGTTCCCACAGTCAACACATGGACAACACATAAAACCATTCTGAATATTTGCCCGAGCCACATCGCCAAAATTACGAAGACCTTCAATGAACTCGGAAGTGCGTCGGTCACCGTACATCCATTGTCGTTGGTTCATCTGCGTCATATAATTAGGTTTACTAATACTATTACCGAACATCATAAATAGTAAAATGACAAAACATGCATTTGTATCAATGACAAATAAAAGAATAGAGTTGCTAACCTCGATCGAGGAGGAAAGAACGAGGAGAAGACCTAAGTATCGCTCGGGCACCTCATATCATCTTTATTTTGTGTGAGCTTAAGTTGGTTCATGCTTTTAGGCATTTCATCAAACACCTCTTGTGCATAGGGGAAAAAACCAAACTAGCACACCCCCTCTCACACCTTCCAAAGGAAAAAAAAACAGAGGAGAAGGCTGGTGGGCGGCTGTATTTATAGGCAGGGCCTCTAGCACCAGTCCGTGTCCACAACCGGTGCAAAAGGGTGTCCATTAGCACCGGTTCGTGCCACGAACCGGTGCTAAAGGTGTGGCGTCTGCCACACGGCAGACGCGACACCTTTAGCACCAGTTCGTGGTACGAACCGGTGCTAATGGTTCCTAACGAACCGGTTCTAGAGCTCCATGGGCTCAATTTAGCTCTCTGGCAGCTCGAACCGGTGCTAAAGCACCCCTTTAGTCTGGGTTCGAAAGCCAACCGGTGCAAATACCGTTTGGAGCAAAAAACGAAAGCCCTATTTTCTACTAGTGCTAGTGAACTGTGGACCCCGGTCCTATTTTAATCATATTGCAATCACCTGTTTACTTTTCCCGCACTGTTTACTTTACTCGCACATTACTACTGTTTTCCACTCGATACACTCATAACCTTTGTTTCAAGCAAACCGGTGAGATTGACAACCTCATCGCAAGTTGGGAACAAAGTATTTGTTTGTGTGTGTGCAGGTTCCACGTTGCTGCTGGCCGAAGACGAGTCAACAAGTATCGTTAACGGCGCTCTTGTTGAAGTGTTACTAAGCCAGTCTGCATCACCTTCAGTCGTCACCGTCTCTCCTCTCCAAGATCGACATACCTTGGTATCTTAACTGAGGGAAAACTAGCCGCTACACTCATCATACCTTCCTCTTGGGGTTCCCAACGGGCTGGTTATCCACCACGCACAAGGACAGTTTGCTCCCACATCATTTGGAGTAGCAATTATTCCCAATAATCATCAAAAAGCATGAATATAACCAATATATGATGCAAATAAGGTGGAATATCAAGTGGTAAAGTGCAAAAATCATGTATGCATTTTACATGCATCAAATATGTACCTCATTTTATCTTGTATAATCTCTTGATTGAAAAATGTCAGCAATTCGACACTTCTCATATAGGGAATAACTTCAAATCATGTACTAAATAATAAATCATTGAGACCATTCACAACCTTGTCACAAAAAATCTAGACCTACAAAATTTAGGAACTCAAACCAATTTTCAGGTACACAAATAAAGAATCACCACTCTTTTTGTTGGAGATATATTGTTGGGAAACTATAGTTAATGAATAGCACCCCGTTAAAAAATTACTATTAGATGATAATCATCAAAAGTACTATTTGATAACCACTTCAAGCAAATTACCTTTGTGGATGAAGTTTTTTGTCAAAGAATTAGAGTGAATAAATTACCATTCATACACCATGAAAGAAATACCGTTGAGAGTTAAGCTTGGACCAATTTGGTAGTGCAATACAAATAAAGAATTACCATTCTTGCACCATTGGAAAAATATTGTTGAAAAAATGCCATCAAGGAATAGCATCCCATTGAAATAGAATATTTGATGATAACCGTCGAAGATACTTTTGGATAGCGACCACATGTGAATTAAAATTATGGATAAAAAAATTTCACATAAAATAATTACCGTTCGTGCACCATTGAAAAAATATCCTCTCAAAATTACTATTGTTAATTTATGCAACTTTGAATTGCTATTAGATAATAATGTTGGATTATTCCTTCTTGCAAATTACGGTTATGGATAATTTTTTCTTTCAAAATAACTGTGAAAAAAATCAACTGTGCACTGTTAAAGAAATAACAAATATTGATGCGAAACAGCTGTCAAAAATTTACACATAGGTGAAGAATTACTATTAGATAATTAACGTTGGTGAATTACTGGTGGAGTTAAAGGTTTGTAACAGGAAGTTACTGTCAAATGATTATAGTCGGAAAATTTGGTAGAGCACGGTTTATTTGGCACAGACGAATTGTCGTCTTTGGACTGTTAAAAAAGAAAAATTATGTGTCTTGAAAGATCCTGCAACGCATTTATGAATGAAAATAAGGTACAATGGGTAGGTCCTAACATACGACTATTAATTTTGGTTGTTGCGCACATAATTAGCCTGTCCGTCCATATATAACATAGCTATATTATGACAGAAAGTAGTCACGTGATAAATGTTAGCACCGATCATTGATTAAAAAACCTAGTACTTACTATGATTAACAATTTAAGAATAAATGATCATAATTTTGTCAATATATTTGAGATATATGCTGTAAAAACTATTCCATTAGCTTCATATTCAAATGAAAATTTCAATGGTTTCATATTTTGTAGACTAAATTAATAGTCAATTTTTTTTTGAACTATGTGCATACCTAGGCAAACCATATCTTCATATAATAATAAATCACAAGTAAATATGGCGCCTACAACACTATACTACTGTATCATATATGCTTAAATCGAGGGGTGGGAAAAACTTTTTCATAGTTTGAGTGGTTTCTGTTTCATCAACTTTTTTTACAAAACTAGATATTAGGGTTAGATGTGTGAAAGAAAATAAACTACTCTCACCAGTCGGTTCTAGAAAAGGGTTGCTACACACATGAACTTGTCCCTAGATATAGGTCCACTAAATTATAGCCTCTATCACATTATAAATGTCCAATAACTCAATCAATTTTGATATTCTCTGTAAGGAGTACCTACTAAGAATAAAATGATAGTTAAGATATATATAATTGATTAGATACATGTAACAACATCTTATATCACCATGCTGAGGACAGCACGAAGACACCACCATCATATGGTCACGTATGCCACCTCTACTTGCTAGCGCACAATCTTAGTCAAATGTGTAGAAAATGAAACGTAAGTTTTTTTACATACTTTCACATCCAGCTCTAACCAAACCGAGAACTCATATAATGTTCAAGTAATATTTTTAACACAAAATCTTAGGTATTTGCTGCAATTTGGCCTCAAATATATTTCTCCGGGAAATTCTGATTGGAGCCAAAACATTTAAATATCATTACATTATTTTTTATATAATTTTAGTGAAAATTACGTGGCACAAAATAGTGTTGAATACAAATGCACATCTGAATAGTGTTGTAGCAACTAAAATATAGACGGTGTAAATATTTTGTTATTGGGAATATTTTGTGAAGATAGGACAATAAACCATAAAATGCATTAGTAATTATGGGCGTGATTTGATCTTTCTCTTGAGCTACACCGCAAAGATAAACACTAAATATATCTGACTTGGGTCATGTTCGGCATGGCAGGCTCAAAAATGAAAGAAATATTATTAGAATATGGTGAAACATATCTGAATATATTATGGCCATGGGTAATGGAAGTTCCAATAATGTATCTACAGTAGCCATGAAATATACACCTATACTGAGGTTTTTCTTGTCTGGTGCACAATTCCTAAGAATGAAAAGATGAAACAAAGATATAAAATACCTAGAGATTGTGTCGTGCATGTTATTCAGACCAACCAAAACAAATCAATGGATTAATGAAAACCAAGATACATACTGTGTAGCTTTGGAATCTAGGCGTGTATATGCATGTTGTCTTTCATCTTGTGTCACATTGATAAAGTGCATGCATCTTTGATGAGCTAATCAAAATCAAGTTCTACTAGGAAGCATCATGCGGCACTCGCTGTGCTCGTGAGCAATATTTTACACATCGATAGTGTTCTTACAGTATTCAAGTTACATGATCAGTTGTGCCTTGTTCAGTTTTGTTTGTCTCTAAGAGTGTTTGGTAAGCAAGAAAATATATATTATTATTTTAAAGAACGAAAGTACATTGATGGTTAATTTCATAGATAATATTAATTTTCGTAGCTCCTCAGTGTAGTCGGTTAAGCCTAATTAAGTCTAAGTAGATTGCTACGTTGTACTTTTTTCTTTTTGAAACTTCAATAGTAGCAAAGGCTAATACTGCTTTAATATATTACCAAGAAAAAGAGTTTACATGGTTACAGATATTTATAAGCTCTCCATGAGGGTAGAATTTATTTGTTTTAAAAGCTATACACTAGGCTTTGAATGAACTGATGAAGCTCCTCCTTTGTCCTGTAGACTAGCAGGAAAAAATCTCTCTTAAATCTAATAGACCAAGATTCAGTGTATGGAATTACTGCTTTAAACAAAGAGTCGTTCCTTTCTTTCCAGCTACTCCATGCACCAATCATAATTATTTCTATAAACACCGGCTTGTTCCATGCAGTTCTACCATTGCGAATAATCTGAAGTCTGTCTCCATCACTTTGCCACTGAATCCCAAGGATATGCCAACACAAAACACTGAAGGGGTAATGAAAAGAGCATTGTATATTATATCCATAGGTACACATTTTTCTACATGGAATATGTACCTCATTTTATTTTGTAATCTTTGCATAGGCAAATGATATCAATTATACATTTTTATATAGTAGATAATTTTGAATCATGTATTAAATAATAAATGAAAAAATCTGAAACATTATCACAAAAAATAGCTGGACCTGCGTAATTTAGGAGCTCAGCCCAATTTTTAGTGTAGCACAAATAAAGAATTACCATTCTTTGCATTGGAAACATATTGTTAGGAAACTAACGTTAAAGAATAGCTTCCCATTGAAAAATAACTTTTAGATGATAATCATAGATAATACTGTTGGGTAACCACATCAGGCGAATTACAATTTGGGATGAAGTTTCTTTGAAAAATTATTGTGCATAAATTACCATTAGCACACCATTGAAAAAAAAATACTCTATTGACTCATGAGCTTGGACAAATTTTGTAGTGCAACACAAATAAACAAATACCATTCTTGCACAGTTAGAAACATACTATTGCGAAAATGCTCTCTAGGAATAGTGTCCCGCCATAATTTACTATGTGATGATAATCATTAGAAATACTTTTGGCTAGGAACCTTAGGCAAATTATAGTTCGGGATGAAATATTTTTTCACAAAATTAGTCTAAAAAATTACCTTTCATGCACTATTGAAGAATAACCTAGCAAAATTACTGGTGAAGATTTACGCAATGTTGAATTACTATTAGATAATAATCATCAAGAATAATGTTGTCAAAAAATTACCCTGCACAAATTATCGGTCATGCACAGTTGAAGAAATATTGTTGTGAAACTGCCGTCGAAGATTTACACTAAGTTGAAGAATTATTATTATATAATTAACGTTGTTGAATTACTAGTGGAGTTAAAGGTTTGTATCGGGATGTTATTGTGAAATAATTTATGGAAATAATGTAGAGCACTGTATACTGCACTATTCAAAAATTAAGAATTACGTGTCTTCAAAGAATTAGTGTTAGGTAGTTACCATAAGGATATTTCTATCGGAGTTGATGATTTGTATCTAGAAATTACTGTAAAAAATTATCAAAAAATCTCTTTTCACCACATGCACTATTCACGTCAGTACTGCTCATAGACTTACTCTGAACAATTACCGTTTGTGCACTGTTGAAGAAATGCCCTAGCAAAATTATTGTTGAAGATTTACGTAACATTGAATTACTATTAGATACGAGTTGTCATGACTAATGTTGGATAATTACTTATGGTGTATTATGGTTAGGGGTGAAGTTTTTTTGTTAAAAATTTACTGTGAAAAAATTATCTGTCGCGCACCGTTGAAGAAATATTTTTGCGAAACCGTTGTCGAAGATTTACATACAGGTGAAGAATTACTATTAGATAATTAATATTGAATTACCGGTGAAGTTAAAGGTTTGTATCGGGATATTACTATCAAATAGTTACCATCGGAAAATATAGTAGAGCACTGCTTATTTGGCGCGGAAGAATTGTCATCTGTGCGTCGTTAAAAGTTAAGAATGCTGTGTATTCAATATTGTAGAGCACTATTCATTTGGCACGGAGGAATTGTTGTCTATGCACCTGTTCAAATATTAAGAATTATATATGTGTAGTATTTAAAGAATTATTGTAAGGTAATTACTATTAGGAAATTCCTATCAGATTTGACGACATGTATCGAGAAATTACAGCTATAGAAAACAACTGTAAAAAGTTACCCAATTAAAAATACTGTTCACCGCATTTACTATTCATGTCGGTACTGTTCATAGGGCATGTATAATATATATCAACAAGCTCGCCCCGGATGGAACATCGAATCCTCAGATTGTGTGAAACTGTGAACAGACATTATTTCAATGTTACCAAACATTTCTCTTATTTCAATGGCTGTGTGAGGTTGTTTCTGCTACGTCACTTGCCGAACACTAATTTTGTGGATTCTGGACCAAGAGAACTCTTTATTTTAATCTATATCTTTTTACCAGTAATAAAAATTGGTATTTATCCAGATTTTGTTCCCTCTCTATCCGTTGACAGGGTAGAGACTCTCTTATCCAATTATTATCCAAATAGGTTTTTTACTAGTCCAATCTATTAATGTAGAAGTCTAATTAGATCTATCTTAATTGAATTTTTTAGAACCCTTTGAGAAGGCGTTCAAAGTAAAAAACCTTTAGAAAATGAAGGCTTTATTTTATTAATCAGTTAGGTGTCCCCATGGCCTGAACAGCTTGCAAGTTAAGTTGATCGGATCCCACAAGCAAGTGGTTTTCGAGTCAACAACTATGCCATTTTCATTTTTAGGCCAAGCTTATGATTTAAAAATAGGGATTTCTATTTTCGTGCCCTCAGGTCGTTAGTTGTACTCAGTTTTCCCCAACCGCTTAGTTTTTTCTCAGTTTTCCCCTCGCTCTAGTTTGAAACCCCTCGCAGACGCTCGGACGGGAGGGTTGTCGTTTAGTTGACCGTTCCGTGCTGACGTGTGGGGCCGCGTCGTGTGGGACCGCGTCGCATGGGGCTGGTAGAACGGGACCGCGTGGGACAGGACGAGACCGCGTTTGGTTGTACGTGAGAGCTCGGTTTTGTCTCTCTCGGCCCAAATTGGCATTTTTCAGAGCGCCTTTTTCCCCTCTCCCTCTCTGTAACAGTTCTCTCTCTTTTCACCAAATTAGTATCAAATCTAGAGAAGCTTCTATTTCTATCTTTCTTCAATGATTATTGCCTTTTGGCCCTCGTTTTTTGCCCAATATGGTAACAAATCTAGTAGCAAATCTAGAAGCAAGTATAGGATAGGATAAATTCACAGCAGCATAATACATCTAGAAAACTAAGTATAATACATAAACTGCATACAGCAGCCAAAAGCAGCCAATAACGATGTTAATGTTCACGACAAACTAAGCTGAAAATAATACAAGACGCAATGTATGCCCAACATGAAGATTAGGATAGCCCATGATGGATGAATTTGTTCTTCATTCATCATATATATCTTCGTCGCTCCCTATTCTGGTCCGAATGAAATATTCATTGAACTCCTTCCGTCTGCAGTGTGCAGCCAATACATCCTCCAAACGGTATGGCCTTTGTTCATCTTTCAGACCGTACCTTCCTAATCTATCCACACGTAGTGGCCACTCATCCCAGGCGTTCATATCATCAAAGTACTCTCTGATATAACCCATATCCGCGTAGTAGATGCAGCCAGGTCGAAGTGTCGGGTGCACTCTGGTGTCGACGGAGATACACCGGACATGATGGACGAAGAAGGCACGACTGCCAATGTTATTGACGGCATGGAGAGAGCGGCTCTCAGTGTCCACATGGTACACCAATGTTTGACCTTCATCCAAACGACCGCCCAACAACACAAGCAGCAGATCACCATCCGACTCCACAAGGTAGAACTTGTCATTTCCAAGTTCTGGAAATGAAAAAAGTGTCTCCATGTTGACATTGCTCGCACCCTGCTCCAACTGGACATTGTTGGTGCACACTAATGTTCCGAACTCCAAATTGTGGTAAAGACAAGGTAGAGCTAGTGCATAGAATTCACCATTGAATGTGGTAATGCAACGCATAGAATGGTGCTCGATCCTAAATCTTCCTTCTCCCCAATCTTCATCTATACCCTTAGTTGGAGTGCTCTCATCGACCCAAGCAATTTCCACCGGGTAATATGTGGAAACGAAGAGCATAGCCGGGGACTTCATTACAGCGATTGACTTCACAATCATAGATGGCATCTGCGCCTCAAACGTAGCGTTCAATGTCTTTGTGAGTGGGTTCAGAAGCCGCATCTTGTGCGGCTGGTTCCTCTGGCCAAGCACGATGACGCCACGGTAAAAGCCGACGAAGTAGTATCTAAAAGGGAGTTGATGAAGATAACATTCAGCACTAAGATGTTTACGATTGAAAATAAAAATAGATTAACTCTATAGATATGGCGGAATTTGAACCTTGCATGAACTTCCGTTAGATCGATGGTGACGTAGCGGGATGTGCGAAGGTTGAGGAAGGAGAACTCAGCGGCGCGTGGAAGGGCGTGTTCTACCATGATCCATTCGTGCAGGTGCACGTCGGGCTCAGGTAGATCTGAGCGCCAATTTGTACAAACTTGCCTCAAAGCAGCGTAGGTGTCCACGTACTCCTCGTTCGCCAGTAAGCAGGTGCCGATCTTGTGAAGTGGTCCGTCAGCCCTGAGAGAGGCCCAGTTCACGGAGGCGCCGCGTCTGGATGCGCCGCCCTCGGAGGCGACGGGCTCGGATGCGACGGGCTCGGAGGCGACGGACTCGGGGGCGTAGGCCGCCGGCGCATTCTTCTTCTCCATCGCCGGCAGGGGAGCGCGCGTAGGGCGGCTGGGGTTTTTTGGAGAAGGTGATGGGACGTGAGAGGCGTGGTTGCGTATGTGTCAGAGGGAGGGAGAGAGTGGCTCTGTACTGGCAAAGTGACGGTTCGTCTCAGTAGTTGACGTTTTGGTCTCAACACGCGCACCGCGCGGCTAACCGCTGCTCACCGCGACACGCGTCCGTGGGACTGCACGTCAGCACCGTTACGTGTACTCAGTTCTACCCTCGAGTCTTACACTGGAAAAATATCTGTACTCAGTTTTCCCCTCGAGTACTAATACTGGCTAGTGCAATATACTCAGTTCTACCCTCAAGTGGCTGGTCAACAGAGAGTCAACAGATGGGATTAAGCTATCTAATTGACTCATTTCATGCGCAAAAAAATTCAAAAAGATAAAATCATTGTGCCTCCTACTCATGCGCAAAATAAAATCATAACAATCATATATAAATCAAGTTTTCACACAAATGGCCACTTCTGAAATCACTAGTAGCTATGAAGGTTCATGGCTTTCCACTCAAACCCCTTCTCAAAACATCTATACCCAAAATATAGTTTGTCTGAATGACGCCATAATTTTTACACTCATGTATATTTGAATTGCTAATACTTTGAGGTAGGCCAACCTGGGTTTCATTGTACAAAACATGTGTTTTTCTTTTTCTAAATCTCTTATTTGAATTCCTTAGCCTGTTTACTATTTACTTGCCCTTGTATCCTTGATACTACTCAGTTTTACCCTCTCCCTTCTCACAGAAGCCCAAACTTGGCCTGATTGGTCGAGCTGTTGTCACACGGATCGTGTCCACCTACCGTCGATCCTATGATCTAACGGGCAGGATCGTGCCACCCTCTCTCTATCTGTCGGTGGCAAACTACTACCCCTCTATGTATGCTAAATAACGAGTTGGCCACCGGATTCAACAAGTTTGGTAATCACGAATTTCCACTTCTTGTAGGCATTACTTTTCACGGTAAAATGATAAACTATCACGAATTTCCATTTAGGCATTACTTTTCACGGTAAAATAATAAACTATCACGAATTTCCTTTAGGCATTACTTTTCACGGTGAAATGATAAACTATCACGAATTTCCTTTAGGCATTACTTTTTACGGTAAAATAATAAACTATCACGAATTTCCTTTAGGCATTACTTTTCACGGTGAAATGATAAACTATCACGAATTTCCTTTAGGCATTACTTTTCACGGTAAAATAATAAACTATCACGAATTTCCATTTCTTTTAAGCATTACTTTTTTGTTGAGATATAAACACCCACAACGGTCATCTCCTCCTTAATTTATTATGTAACCCCACAACGGTCATCTCGCCCTTATAAACCCCCACCTCGGCCATCTCTCATGTCAATAGGTTCTGCCTCTATCTTCTTCGTTTCTGCCTCTCTCTTCTTCGTTCACATACACTTGATCCATTGCCATGGCTTCCACGTCTCGGACGCCGACCGGAAGGGGAATGGGAAGGGGCGGCCTGGGTGGTGGATCATCATCATTGCCACCACCACCGTCAACACTGCCATTGATCATAGAGGAGTTCTTAATCGTCATCTATGAAGACCCTTTGGCCAAGAAGGTACGTACGCGTTCCCACATATATGATGCATGTGATTAATTATGTGCATGTTCCAAAAAGCCTTTAATTTCAAACAATCGGCGCTCGATCTCTTTGCAGGCACTCCTATAAAAGTTTGCGGACTATCTTGACGGCCAGGAGCCCGCAAAGGTGTATCTGCGAGCAGCTGACTGCGGTCCTCGAATCTGGTCCGTGGAGGTCCTATTTGACGGACAAGGCCGAATGTACCTCGACAAGGGCTGGGAGAATTTCGCCATCGCGCACGGTGTGGATTTCGGCTACATCCTACACTTCAAATATAAAGGCGATGATGTGCTCACAGTGAAGGTGTTCGACGTAACATTGTGCAGGAAGTACTACTACACGGACGACGAAGATACTGACGATGAAAGCGACGACGACGTGAAGCCATGCATCCATCCCCTTTAGATAAGGGGATTATGACCAAGAATATATATGTAGCTTCATATGCATCGATTTAGAGATCTAGCTATTTTCTATATATTATGCATGTAAAAATAATAGGGAATCGCAATTTCCACCATGATTCGAGCACCACAGCCTCCAAACGATGCCGATGCCGATATCGGCATGGTTAGAACGGCTATGCATGCTCGCCGCCACTGCTAGGTCACCGTCGGGATGCACCCTCAATCCCGTCCCCTCATCCGATCACTGACACACCAGAGATACCGCCGAGGCCAATGACGAACGTACATGCTGATGCCAATGCCGAACATGCACGCCGCTGTGGGCACGGCCACGTCGCCCCGCTATGCTGGACGCCACAGACCACCGCGAGTTCTTTCCCTTCGCCACCACACTCCCCTAGCACCTATCTATACACGCCAGAAAGGAGAGACACTAGTTTTCTCTATATTGCTCGCGTTCGTGTCCGACACCGTCAGTCAAAGTGTTGAGGTCGTCGTCGATGTCCTCAACCATTTCTTCTCTTCTTTGCATGGTTAAACGCGTCTAGTTCATATCTATCTAATGCGTCTGGTCTCGCCTCATGCAGTTCTTTGTGGACGTCGATCTCATCTCGGCACCCCGCAGGCCACCTCCTCCGTGCCATCGCTGTAGAGCTCCGTTTAAAAATCTATTCCTACCCGTGTATTGCACCTTGTATCAGCGTCATGGCCCCACTTGTCATTCGATATACCGAAGCCCCACTCGTCCGCGTTTTGGTCAAGGATACGGTGATGCTTACGGTCAAACAAAGATGGATGCTCTGACGTGTCTTTGCGGGCTCTACGTGGCCCCACTAGTCAGCAGTTAACGGTCAAAGGTGTTCAACCGTCGGGCAACCGGCCGTTCCAGCACCGGTGATGGTTTCAGCCAAGGGCTTGGACAAAACTGAGGAAAAACTAAGGAGCTGGGGAAAACTGAGTACAACTAAGGACCCGAGGGCACGAAAATAGAAATCCCTTAAAAATATATGTGCATGCCAAGTGGGGTTAATGAATCAGCGCAGACGAGGCCGGTCGTGATGTCAACTGCTTACGATGGTTGGGGGGCCTTTGCTGCAGCGTGAGATCGAAGCGGCGATATGCTTGCTCGCCATCGTCGGAGGCTTTCATGAGATTGGATCGTTTGTTTTGTCCCAGGTTAAGAGAAGAGATTCCTATTTCAATACGATGTACACATACACTCGAGTATGGTCAATCATATTCATACAGTGTTTGTTATAAAAGGCCATGAGCTGTGAACGTGGACATTTTTTTAATAGGTGCTACATGTTAGTAAATCTTAGCCAGAAATTATTTAATAAAGATTTGGGTCATTTAATATCTAAGAGGATGATAAATACCAAAACATACACAATATATTAAGCTATACATTTAGAGTACATGCATAAAAATTATATGTCGACCTCACGTACTCCCTCCGTCCTAAATTACCCTGCATTCTAGATATAGTTAAAAAAAACTTTATAATTTTTAAATAAGTGTACCAGAAAGTAACAACATTTACCAATATAAAATAGATATCGTTAGGATCATCATAAAAAATTATATTATATAAATTTGATATTATAGAATTTTATATTTTTACCAATATGCTTGGTCAAATTTTATCTAGTTTAATTTTGACTAAATCTAAAATGCAAGGTAAATAAGAATAGTGGGAATATAGGATAAAACAAAACAGGCGAATTAAAAATATGATGCATGGCACCACATGTCGCCAGGCATAGTCAGAGCAGTAATGCCTTCTCCAATGCAGGTTTCTTGACATAATAATAGGCATTTTGCTTATGTGGTATAGTACTTAGGGATTTCTATTTTCGTGCCCTCAGGTCGTTAGTTGTACTCAGTTTTCCCCAGCTCCTTAGTTTTTCTTCAGTTTTCCCCAAGCCGTTGTCTGAAACCCTCAAGGAGCTCGGACGTGAGGATTCCCGTTAAGTTCACCATTTCCGTGCTGACGTGTGGGGCCGCGTCATGTGGGGCCACGTCACGTGGGGCTGGTAGAAAGGGACCGCGTGGGACAGGACGAGACCGCGTTTGGTTGTACGTGAGAGCTCGGTTCTGTCTCTCTCGGGCCAAATTGGCATTGACTTTTCATAGCACCTTTTCAGAGCGCCTTTTTCCCCTCTCTCTCTGTAAACAGTTCTCTCTCTTTTCACCAAATTAGTATCAAATCTAGAGAATCTTCTATTTCTGTCTTTCTTCAATGATTGCTGCCTTTTGGCCCTCGTTTTTTGCCCAATATGGTAACAAATCTAGAAGCTAATCTAGAAGCTAGTATAGTATAATACATAAAATGCATACAGCAGCCAAAAAAAGCCAATAACGATGTTAATATTCACGATAAACTAAGCTGAAAATAATATAAGACGCAATGTATGCCCAACATGAAGGTTCTTCATTCTTCATCATATATTTCGGAGTCGCTATATTCCATGAGACGAAAAAAATATTGACTGAACTCCTTCCGTCTGCAGTGTGCAGCCAATAAATCCTCCAAAAGGTATGGCCTTTGTTCTATTTTTATACCGTCGGAATCTAATCTATCCACAAGTCGTGGCCACTCATCCCAGGCCTTTCTATCATCAAAGTACTGTCTGATATAACCGCCCTCGTAGTAGATGCAGCCAGGTCGAACTGTCGGGTGTACTCTGGTGTCGACGGAGATACACCGTTTATAACTGACGAAGAAGGCACGACTCCAATGTTGACGGCATGGAGAGAGCGGCTCTCAGTGTCCACATGGTACACCAATGGTTGACCTTCCTCCAAATACCTGTTGCCAGGGCTGCCACCGAACAACACAAGCAGCAGATCACCATCAGACTCCACAAGGTAGAACTTGTCAGTTCCAAGTTCTGAAAATGAAAATAGTGTCTCCATGTTGATAGTGCTCGCGCGCTTCTCCAACTGGACATTGTTGGTGCACACTAATGTTCCGACATCAAAATTGTTCACAGCTATTGCATACAATTCACCATTGAACGGGGTAAGGCAACTGAGAGAATCTTCCTCGATCGAAAATCTTCCTTCTCCCCAATCTTCTACATCTATATCCTTAGTAGGAGAGCTCTCATCGACCCAAGCAATTTCATTGGGGTAACCTGTGCAAATGAAGACCATAGTCGGGGACTTCATTACAGCGACTGACTCCACAATCATAGATGGCATCTGCGCCTCAAACGTAGCGTTCAATGTCTTTGTGAGTGGGTTCAGAAGCCGTATCTTGTGCGGCTGGTTCCTCTGGGCAAGCACGATGACGCCACGGTAAAAGCCGACGAAGTAGTATCTAAAAGGGAGTTGATGAAGATAACATTCAGCACTAAGATGTTTACGATTGAAAATAAAAATAGATTAACTCTATAGATATGGAGGAATTTGAACCTTGCATGAACTTCCGTTAGATCGATGGTGACGTAGCGGGATGTGCGGAGGTTGAGGAAGGAGAACTCAGCGGCGCGTGGAAGGGCGTGTTCTACCACGATCCATTCGTGCAGGTGCACGTCGGGCTCAGGTAGATCTGAGCGCCAATTTGTACAAACTTGCCTCAAAGCAGCGTAGGTGTCCACGTACTCCTCGTTCGCCAGTAAGCAGTCGCCGATCTTATGAAGTGGGACGTCACCCTTAAGAGAGGCCCAGTTCACGAAGGCGCCGCGCTTGGATGCGCCGCCCTCGGATGCGACGGGCTCGGAGGCGATGGGCTCGGAGGCGACGGGCTCGGGGGCGACGGCCGCCGGCGCATTCTTCTTCTCCATCGCCGGCAGGGGAGCGCGCGTAGGGCGGCTGGGGTTTTTTTGAGAAGGTGATGGGACGTGAGAGGCATAGTTGCGTGCGTGAGTTATGATGAGACTGTGTGCAGAGGGAGGGAGAGGGGCTCTGTACTGGCAAAGTGACGGTTCGTCTCAGCAGTTGACGTTTTGGTCTCAACACGCTCACCGCGCGGCTAACCGCTGCTCACCGCGACACGCGTCCGTGGGACTACACGTCAGCACCGTTACGTGTACTCAGTTCTACCCTCGAATCTTACACTGGAAAAATATCTGTACTCAGTTTTCCCTTCGAGTACTAATACTGCCTAGTGCAATATACTCAGTTTTACCCTCAAGTGGCTGGTCAACAGAGAGTCAACAGATGGGATTAAGCCATCTAATTGAGTCATTTCATGCGCAAAAAAAATCAAAAAAATAAAATCATAGTGCCTCCAACTCATGCGCAAAATAAAATCATAACAAACATATATAAATCAAGTTTTCACACAAATGGCCACTTCTGAAATCACTAGTAGCTAAGAAGGTTCATGGCTTTCCACTCAAACCCCTTCTCAAAACATCTATACCCAAAATATAGTTTGTCTGAATGAGGCCATAATTTTACACTCATGTATATTTGAATTGCTAATACTTTGAGGTAGGCCAATATGGGTTTCATTGTAGAAAACATGTGTTTTTCTTTTTCTAAATCTCTTATTTGAATTCCTTAGCCTGTTTACTATTTACTTGCCCTTGTATCCTTGATACTACTCAGTTTTACCCTCTCCCTTCTCATAGAAGCCCAAACTTGGCCTGATTGGTCGAGCTGTTGTCACACGGATCGTGCCCACCTACCGTCGATCCTATGATCCAACGGGCAGGATCGTGCCACCCTCTCTCTATCTGTCGGTGGCAAACTACTACCCCTCTATGTATGCTAAATGACGAGTTTGCCACCGGATTCAACAAGTTGGGTAATCATGAATTTCTTTTAGGCATTACTTTTCACGGTAAAATGATAAACTATCACGAATTTCCATTTCTTGTAGGCATTACTTTTCACGTTGAAATTATAAACTATCACGAATTTCCATTGCTTGTAGGCTTTACTTTTCACGGTAAAATGATGAACTATCACGAATTTCCATTTCTTTTACGCATTACTTTTCACAGTAAAATGATAAACTATCACGAATTTCCATTTCTTGTAGGCATTACTTTTCACGCTGAAATGATAAACTATCACGAATTTCCATTTCTTGTAGGCTTTACTTTTCACGGTAAAATGATGAACTTTCACGAATTTCCATTTCTTTTAGGCATTACTTTTTTTGTTGAGATATAAACCACCCCCACAACGGTCATCTCCTCCTTAATTTATTGTGTAAACCCCACAACGGTCATCTCTACCTTAATTTATGGTGTAAACCCCACAACGGTCATCTCTCCCTTATAAATCCCCACAACGGCCATCCCTCATGTCAATAGGTTCTGCCTCTCTCTTCTTCGTTTCTGCCTCTCTCTTCTTCGTTTCTGCCTCTCTCTTCCTCGTTCACATACACTTGATCCATTGCCATGGCTTCCATGTCTTGGACGCCGACCGGAAGGGGAAGGGGAAGGGGAAGGGGCGGCCGGGGTGGTGGATCATCATCATTGCCACCACCACTGTCAACACTGCCATTGATCATAGAGGAGTTCTTCATCACCATCTATGAAGACCCTTTGGCCAAGAAGGTACGTACGCGTTCCCACATATATGATGCATGTGATTAATTATGTGCATGTTCTAAAAAACCTTTAATTTTTTTGCAGGCACTCCCACAAAAGTTTGCAGACTATCTTGACGGCCAGGAGCCCGCAAAGGTGTATCTGCGAGCAGCTGACTGCGGTCCTCGTCTCTGGACCGTGGAGGTCCTATTTGGCGGACAAGGCCGGATGTACCTCGACAAGGGCTGGGAGAATTTCGCCATCGCGCACGGTGTGGATTTCGGCTGCTTCCTACACTTCAAATATGAAGGCGATTATGTGCTCACAGTGAAGATGTTCGACGGAACAATGTGCAGAAAGTACTACTACACGGACGACGAAGATACTGACGATGAAAGCGACGACGACGTGAAGCCATGCATCTAAGGGGATTATGACCAAGAATATATATGTAACTTCATATGCATCGATTTATAGATCTAGCTATTTTCTATATATTATGCATGTAAAAATAATAGGAAATCGCAATTTCCACTATGATTCGAGCACCACAGCCTCCAAACGATGCCGATGCCGATATCGGCATGGTCAGAACGGGTATGCATGCTCGCCGCCACTGCTAGGTCACCGTCGGGATGCACCCTCAATCGTCCTGTCCCCTCATTCGATCACTGACACACCAGAGATACCGCCGAGGCCAATGACGAACGTACATGCTGATGCCAATGCCGAACATGCACGCCGCTGTGGGCACGGCCACGCCGCCCCGCTATGCTGGACGCCACAGACCACCGCGAGGTCTTTCCCTTCGCCACCACACTCCCCTAGCACCTATCTATACACGCCAGAAAGGAGAGACACTAGTTTTCTCTACATTGCTCGCGTTCGTGTCCGACACCGTCAGTCAAAGTATTGAGGTCGTCGTCGATGTCCTCCACCATTTCTTCTCTTCTTTGCATGGTTAAACGCGTCCAGATCATATCTATCTAATGCGTCTGGTCTCGCCTCATGCAGTTCTTTGTGGACGTCGATCTCATTTCGGCACCCCGCAGGCCACCTCCTCCGTGCAATCGCTGTAGAGCACCGTTTAAAAATCTAATCCTACCCGTGTATTGCCCCTTGTATCAGCGTCATGGCCCCACTTGTCATTCGATATACCGAAGCCCCACTCGTCCGCGTTTTGGTCAGAGATACGGCGATGCTTACGGTCAAACAACGATGGATGCTCTGACGTGTCTTTGCAGGCTCTACGTGGCCCCACTAGTCAGCAGTTAACGGTCAAAGGTGTTCAACCGTCGGGCAACCGGCCGTTCCAGCACTGGTGACGGTTTCAGACAACGGCTTGGGGAAAACTGAGGAAAAACAAACGAGCTGGGGAAAACTAAGTACAACTAACGAACCAGGGGCACGAAAATAGAAATCCCTAGTACTTAATGATGAGAGAGAGAAAAGCTGTAGCTTAGAAAAGAAATGACTCTTAGCTCATCTCCCCATATATGCTAATTAAATCTAGAATCTGGTGCGTTGCGCGGCCCTTCTCTCCCTATTCTTTCTCGCTATGGGCAGTCAGATTACACTGTTTACATACTAGATAAAAGGCATCCCCGTCCGACTTTAAATTAATAAAGCCACCAAAAGTTCACAGTTACATGCAGTTAGGATCCATATAGCTAATTAATGAGAGAAATATAAGAGTCAATACTAAGAAACAATTGATTGGAGTAGCAGTCTCTTAAGGTTTTTATATTATTTAAGATATTGCGCTAAGGAACGCCGCATTGGGAGAGGCCTAATACAGTTCCCGCGGCTGTAAAGCAGTCCAGGTAACTATGATAAAAAAAACAGTGGTACTAGATCATGTGTTGTTCCGTGGCAATGTGCTCGGTGTAAAAAAACGTTTTGTTTCTTCTGTGATAACTGATAAATGCATCGTATCTGCTTTTCACTTGGGGCCTTCCGCGTGACGGGTGTTGGTTAACATAAATAACACGAGATGCTATTGTCAAAGGAAAAAATAACACGAGATGCTCGAGACAAAACCAATACCTGGTGGAGGTAGCTCGTTGCACACAAATGCGCGGCTAGAGAGGGTCATTTCTGACTAAGAGCATCTTTAGCAGCAACTGAAAAAAGGCCCGAAAATCATAAGTCCAGCGACTTTATGATTTTGGGCTAAAATCGGCACCGATAAGAGTCTGTAAAAGCGGCCCGGCCCAAAAATGGTTTTAGGGCCCCCAGAAACTTTCGGCGCCGATCCATATATATATAGGATGGAGGGGGGGGTTGGGTCAAAACCCTATCCCTCCGGCCACTTTCCTCCCTCGCCGCCTTCCGCCGCCAATCCGCTCCGACGACGAATCACCGATGATCCCTGATACGTCCATTTTGCATCACTATTTTGTATCATAATTTACTGTTATTTATTGATATATTTCATATTTAGAGTTGATACTTATGTTATTTCCTTTGTTTTCACATGTTTGATGATCTTTGGAGGAGTTGCTGCCGGAGTCAGGATTCTGCTGGAAAAATGACCATCAAGGGACCATATTTTGAAGATCAGGAAAATTCCATAAAAATACCTGGAAATTATATTTTCCCAGAAGACTCAGGAAGCCAGAAGGAGGAGTCGAGAGGAGCCAGGAGGGGCCCACACGCTAGGGTGGCGCGGCCTGGCCCCTGGCTGTGCCAGCCCTGTGTGAGGCCGCCCTGGCCCACTTCTGGTCTCGCCCCTCCGCGTACTTTATCGTCCCCGAAAACCTAAGTCAAAGGGGGGCTCAGAGTTAGACACCGTCGCCTCTGCAGGGCGGAAAACACCAGAGAGAGAAAAGCTCTCCGGCAGGCAGAAATCTGTCGGGGAAATTCCTTCCCGGAGAGGGGAGATCGTCGCCATCGTCATCACCATCGCACCGGACTTCATCGGGATCATCATCATCATCTCCATCACCAGCACCTTCAACTCCATCATCACCACGCCATCCCGCTGTAACATCTTGAGTTGGATCTTGTTATATTCATAGGGGAAACTTTCCCGGTGTTGATTACTCTTGTAGTTGATGCTATTGAGTGGAACCGTTGAATTAAGGTTTATGTTCAAATCGTTATTTACCATTATTTCACCTCTGATCATGATCCATACGATGTCTTGTGAGTAGTTCGTTTAGTTCTTGAGGACATGGGAGAAGTCAAGATGTTAGTAGTGAATTATTGTTGAGAAATATTTAATGGTTTGATATTGTTGTGGTGCTATTTCACTAGTGGTGTCATGTGAACGTCGACTACATGATACTTCACCATTTATGGGCCTAGTGAGATGCATTGTGTATTTGGCTACCGATTGTGGGGTTGCTGGAGTGACAGAAACCTAAACCTCCGTTGGAAAACCATTGCACCAGGGAGCATAGGATCTTAGAGTTTAAGGCTGTGGTTAGATTTATCTTAATTACTTTCTTGTATTTGCGGATGCTTGCAAGGGGTATAATCACAAGTGTGTATTTATCCTAGTAAGGGTAGTGCGCTAGCACAGGTTCACCCCCATAACACCTATCAAACCAATAAAGACTATTGGCTTTATGAAGCGAAAGCTCTTGACAGAAACTCCCGTGTGTCCTTGAGAACGTTTGGTTATTATAAGTACACAACCGGCTTGTCCTTTGCTGAAGAAAGGATTGGGCCACTTGCTGCAATTGTTACTACTATCTTTTATTTACTCGCACTTTATTTACTCGTATTACCAAATACCCCTAAAAACCTGTTTGCTAGTATTTACAGTGATTCCTTGATCAAAACCGCTCATCAACACCTTCTGCTCCTCGTTGGGTTCGACACTCTTATTTATCGAAAGTACTATGATACACCCCTATACTTGTGGGTCATCAAGACTATTTTCTGGCGCCGTTGCCGGGGAGTGTAGCGCTATTGAAGAGTGGAATTGGTAAAGGTAACCGTCGCTGTGAGTATCGTTTTTATTTTGTCTTTTATTTTTATTATACTCCGCTATGGAGAACTCTCCATTTGGTTTCCTATTTGGAAACACATCTACTACTACTGCTGCAAATGTGGATGAACCACCACCACCGCCGCCTGCTGAAATTGATCTTTTTAAGATACCTATGAAAATTGTTGGGCGTATTATGGATAACTGCTATTCAGGTGATGGAACTGTCCATCCGGGTGATCACTTATTATTTATACATGAATTATGCGAGTTGTTCAGATGTGCATGTATTTCACAAAGCCAGGTCAAGAAGAAACTATTCTCATTATCATTGAAAGGCAAAGCTGAAGAGTGGTATCGACTACTCCAAGATGGTCCATCTATGGCATGGGAGGATATTGTACCTCTCTTTTATTCCAAGTTTTATCCTCCAAGTGAAATTCATAAAGATCGTAACCGGATATATAATTTTTGGCCTCATGATGGAGAGAGTATTGCCCAAGCGTGGGGGAGATTGAAGCTACTAATGCTCAAATTCCCCATTCATGAGCTCCCCAATAATATTGTTATTGATAATTTTTTTGCGCGGCTTACTCTTCCTGATAAGGATTATTTGGATGCTTCTTGCTTTGGATCATTTACTCATATGAAAGAAGATGCTAAGTGAAAACTTCTTGACCGTATACAAGAGAATGCTGAAGGATGGGAAAACGACAAAGGTAGGAAGTCGGGTATAAACTATGATTATGAATGCATTAAATCTTTTATGCAGGTAGAGCTTTCAAATAGGGAGATCAAGTCTATCTTGCAGAAGACTGTCAATAGATCTAGGAAAAACTGGGCTAGTAAGTTAAATGATGCTTTATGGGCTTATAGAACTGCTTATAAGAACCCCATGGGTATGTCTCCTTATAAGATGGTTTACGGAAAAGCGTGTCACTTGCCCTTAGAATTAGAACACAAAGCTTTTTGGGCAGTGAGAGAGCTTAATAGAGATTTTAAACTAGCTGGTAAGAAAAGGTTATTAGATTTGAGTTCTCTAGATGAGTGGAGAAACGAAGCGTATGAGAATGCTAGGCTTTTTAAAGAGAAAGTCAAGCAATGGCATGATAAGAGAATTCTTAAGAGAGAGTTTCATGTTGGTGAAAAAGTTCTTTTGTATAGGTCTCGTCTCAGTTTTTTGCAGGAAAATTACTCTCTAAATGGGAAGGACCATATGTTATTGTGGAAGTGTACCGCTCAGGTGCTATTAAGATCGCTTCATTGAAAGATGACTCTACACAAGTGGTGAATGGGCAAAGACTCAAACATTATATTTCTGGAGATTCTTATAATGAAGATGTTGATGTTATTGAAACAATTTCTCTGGAAGAATTCATCCAAGACAAATTGCAGGTACCTGCAGAATTCGTTTTCGAATAGGTAACAGTTCTAGTCAGAGAAGTTTCGCGAAAAGCTCTTCCTTTAATATTTTTGCTGTTTTTACTAAATATTAAAAATCACGAGATGAAAATGGGCAGGAAAAAGAGTCTGTGTGCCTCTCACACACAGGTGGCGCGGGCCCACCCCTGGCCGCGCCACCTAGGTGTGAGAGCACCCCGGAACTCATTTCCGTCCCGGTTTCCTCCTGTGATTTCGTTTCAATGTATAATTTTCGCCTATTTAACCCCCTGGAGTCCTCGAGGTCTGTATATCGTTTTCTCGTCGTGTTTTGTTTCGAGCTATTTCTGTCAGGGATTGCTCTCGGCTTGGGAGTTACAATGTCTTCGTCCGGTCCAACTGAGGAGAACCCTCTTGCGGATTCCATCAATCCGTACATGAGGGAGCTGAGGATGCATCTGAAGGAGTTGTCACTCAAGGATGGGGAGTTGCAGATTAAAGATGTTCAAGGACCCAAGGGAGAAGGGAGTCTTGAAGCGAGGATGGAAGCACTGGAACAAGAAGTTTTCAAATACAAAAAGATGGCAGAACGCGAGGTGGACATTATCTATAGGATTAACCAAGAGCTTGTTGCCAAGTACAAGAAGGAGACTACAGAGCTCTGGAGGGATGTCCTTTCACTCCAAGAGACGACTAGCCAATTACAAGCACAACTCTACGACGTGCAGAACCAAAATTGTGAGTATGAAGCTAGATTTCAACAAATGAGTGCTGCTGCAAGTTTCAGGATTTTGGAGACCAAGACATCCTTCCTTGATGGAGGACCTCTACCTTGGAAGTATGACAACGAAGATTATCCACCACCACCGCCAAAGGAGTAATTCGTCATCGGTATACGCATCCCCTTGGCTTGTTTCAAGCTTGGGGGAGTGCCGCGGTATCACATCATTACCTTTTGCTCATTTACTTTTCAAGTAGAGTCATATCATGAATAGAGAAGTTATCTTATAGAATAGTTTGCAGTTTGGAAGTATCCTCCTTAGTTGGTTATCTATGTATCCCTTGGGGTGAGTTGCGGTAATAAAATATTAATGAGAAGTTTTGTCGTTTACTTTATGCGCACTTTATGTTAGTCTGCAATCTCTCTTGTATGACTAGTCTTGTTGATTGGTATTGGTATCACTTTGGGAGCATGAGTAAATTTAGTTGGTTTTGGCAAACCTAGCTTGGTCAGTAGCAACTTTACCTTGAGGTTTGAGTAGAAAAGAATAAAGAAGTGCTTGTAGTTACATCACTTCAGTTTCCCTTATGTTTGGCTTATAAGCATTGTTATTCCTGAAGTCAAAATCGTTGTACCTTCAAGGGAGTTTGCATGATTGTTCTTATTATATGTATGTTTGTTTGTTACATGCAACTCTTATGCTTGCTACCCAGCCTTGCTAGCCAAAAACCTGTACTGAGAGCAAATACTTCTCGTGCATCCAATTCCCAAAAGCCAAGTCACTTCCAAAGAGTCCACTATAAATTCCTATGCATGGTATTTCAAGCCATTCCAAGTAAATTTAATGTGCTACCTTTCAAAAACCTTCAAACACTTCTCATTTTGTGCCACTGTTTTTAGCTCATGAGGACGTAGTGGATGGGTTTGTTATCTTCCATACTAAATTGAGTACCTCTCGACTAGGCAGCTTCATCTGCTCGTCATTAATTTTGCAAGGGAGCTGGTCAGACCATTATAATCTCAAAAAGAAAAGAAAGAAAAGAGCACTCCTCCATGGTATGTGAAAGTTGGTTGGCACCCGATGGAATCGGTTAGCCATGGTTTGAGAAAGGAAAAAGGTGGGGAGGAGTGCAAAGCTATAAAAGAGCACCAAAGTGCCAATTAATCAAACATCTCGGAACCGCTCTCACTTGTTTAGTATGGAAGATATCAAGAACTCCGTTGCCAGTCGTTGACAAAAGCAACCACCTCTCAAAATAACTTTTTACCTCTGTTTTACAAATGAAAAGCTCTAGCACATGTTTAATCCCTGCTTCCCTCTGCAAAGGGCCTATCTTTTACTTTTATGTTGAGTCAACCTATTTCCCTCTATCTAAAGCAAGCATTTGAGTTGTTATGTTTCACTCATCCATATGTTGATCAGTTTAATCATGTTTACTATCTTCCTTGTTTTGTATAATGCTTTTGTCTGAAGGAATATATCTTTGAAAGCTTTCTATGAATGCAAAAGTTTACCTTGTTGAGCATATGGTCTTTGCTATGTTAGCTCTGTTTTAAAAGGCTCCGTTTAAAAGAAAGAATAGCTTGTTCATCGTTCTTTGACCAAGAACTAAGGTTTGCCATTGCCAATTATAGTTTACCTTGTGCATCTTTACATGTGATTCCCTTTTACTCATTGCAAGTCTATATCTTATAAAGGGAAGTTGCTGTCTATTATAATTTGTGCCTTGGTGAATGTGATGCTTCTTGTCCGTATTTTGATTATCGACACTTCACTCCATAAACCTGTGGTCATGTTTACCAAGTTTAGTTTTCGCTTGGGGACAAGCGAGGTCTAAGCTTGGGGGGTTGATACGTCCATTTTGCATCACTATTTTGTATCATAATTTACTGTTATTCATTGATATATTTCATATTTAGAGTTGATACTTATGTTATTTCCTTTGTTTTCACATGTTTGATGATCTTTGGAGGAGTTGCTGCCAGAGTCAGGATTCTGCTGGAAAAAGGACCATCAAGGGACCATATTTTGAAGATCAGGAAAATTCCATAAAAATACCTAGAAATTATATTTTCCCAGAAGACTCAGGAAGCTAGAAGGAGGAGTCGAGAGGAGCCAGGAGGGGCCCACACGCCAGGGTGGCGCGGCCTGGTCCCTGGCCGCGCCAGCCCTGTGTGAGGCCGCCCTAGCCCACTTCTGGTCTCGCCCCTCCGCGTACTTCATCGTCCCCGAAAACCTAAGTCAAAGGGGGGCTCAGAGTTAGACACCGCCGCCTCTGCGGGGCGGAAAACACCAGAGAGAGAAAAGCTCTCCGACAGGCAGAAATCTACCGGGAAAATTCCTTCCCGGAGAGGGGAGATTGTCGCCATCATCATCACCATCGCACCGGACTTCATTGGGATCATCATCATCATCATCTCCATCACCAGCACCTTCATCTCCATCATCACCACGCCATCCCGCTATAACATCTTGAGTTGGATCTTGTTATATTCATAGGGGAAACTTTCCCGGTGTTGATTACTCGTGTAGTTGATGCTATTGAGTGGAACCATTGAATTAAGGTTTATATTTAGATCATTATTTACCATTATTTCACCTCTGATCATGATCCATATGATGTCTTGTGAGTAGTTCGTTTAGTTCTTGAGGACATGAGAGAAGTCAAGATGTTAGTAGTGAATTATTGTTGAGAAATATTTAATGGTTTGATATTGTTGTGGTGCTATTTCACTAGTGGTGTCATGTGAACATCGACTACATGATACTTCACCATTTATGGGCCTAGTGAGATGCATTGTGTATTTGGCTACCGATTGTGGGGTTGCTGGAGTGACAGAAACCTAAACCTCCATTGGAAAACCATTGCACCAGGGAGCGTAGGATCTTAGAGTTTAAGGCTGGGGTTAGATTTATCTTAATTACTTTCTTGTATTTGCGGATGCTTGCAAGGGGTATAATCACAAGTGTGTATTTATCCTAGTAAGGGTAGTGCGCTAGCACAGGTTCACCAACATAACACCTATCAAACCAATAAAGACTATTGGCTTTATAAAGCGAAAGCTCTTGACAGAAACTCTCGTGTGTCCTCGAGAACATTTGGTTATTATAAGTACACAACAGGCTTGTCCTTTGCTGAAGAAAGGATTGGGCCACTTGCTGCAATTGTTACTACTGTCTTTTATTTACTCGCACTTTATTTACTCGTATTACCAAATACCCCTGAAAACCTGTTTGCTAGTATTTACAGTGATTCCTTGATCAAAACCGCTCATCAACACCTTCTGCTCCTCGTTGGGTTCGACACTCTTATTTATCAAAAGTACTACGATACACCCCCTATACTTGTGGGTCATCAATCCCGAACACAATCCACTGCGTAGTTAGCTCCGACAGCATCCTGAGGCTGCGGCGGAGGTCGGGGTGGTGGCCACATCGGCGGAGGAGGCCGCCGCAATGACGGCGTCTACCGCCCGATGGCGGAGACTCCCGCCAAGCGGCGGGCACGCATCATCCGCTCCGAGGCGGTGAGGAAGCCCGCCGTGTGGAATTGGACGAACATCGGCGCGAGACCGCCGCCCAAGCTGGCACCGAGGCCCGTGGTCTCTGACGCCGCCTCCGGCCTCTGCCGTCGATGAGGACAACGCAGATTCGGGGCGCGTCATCGGCCCCGAGGACTTTGTCAAGGAGCCGGCGGAGGAAGAGCATGCGCTGGCGGAGGCGCTTGCCAAGACGACCGCGGAGGAGGCCGAGCGCCGCGCCGCGTTGCGCGCTGTCGAGGCCTTCCAGGAGAGGGAGGTCGCCCGCGTTCTCCCCCCCCCCCCCCGCCTCTACTAGGTAGCCATCACCACCGGACTAGGTCGTAGCCGGCTCCGCCGGCTGTAGGTGGCGTAGACAGGCCCCGATGAGTTCTCTCGGGGCCGTATTTTGTGTAGTATGAAGACTGCGTGCACATACCGCGGCGTTTTGTAAAATTTAGTATGAAATCTCATGAACTTCGGCGACCTCTAGTAGCTAAATTTCGTGCCAACGTTTATTTTTACATTTATGGTTTCAGATAGTTACTGATCTATGCTGATACAAACACGGCCTATATAATTATTTTAGGGCGCCCTTATACGCATTTTTATGATTTCAAATTTATAGTTGATGTTAGAGATGCTCTAAGGGGTGTAAAAAACACAGAAATTCACTTTGGCTCCTAGGTGTAGATGCACCCACCGGCTAAAAATCATTTTTCAAAATGTTCAAAAATTATGAAAAAAATTTGTTAGGATGCAACTACACATTTTAAGTTCACTCACCAAGTTTTGTAAGAAAAATATATTTTTTGGGGCCTATGTAAAAAAGGCAATTTTTTATGGTACAAAATTACTATTTACGTAACATTTTTTTGTCTTTTTTATACAGGCCACAAAAAATGTCTTTTTCACACCAAAACTTTCGTGGATGGACATAGTATGTTCGGATGCATACTCGAAATATTTTGTTCAAATTTTTTATTTTTTTAAATACATTTAAAATGTACTTTTATAATAGGAGCATTTGCTCTGAGCCAAAACACCATGTCCGTAAAAAACAGTGTTTGATGGGTAGTAGGTAGTAGGTCTAATTTAATAGAGACGTTGGGAGTGGGCTCTACAAATAAATACATACGACATATCACAGAAGATGGACACTGCATGCAATTAATGGTCCAGAGCCAGATGTCAGCTAGCGGAATCAGGAGTATAGCACCTATGAGCTGCCCCGTTTTTCACGAGCTGTGAGGGGGAAGAGAGGAGAAATGCATAGGGGCTCCCGGTCCCGGGTGCTGCACCCCCTAACGTCTAAGCCTGCCATCTGTCCAGGCTATGTTGTATTCATGGATTGTATCTGTCCCTTATTTACTCTGACACCCCTGCCTTTCTGTCCCATCTAATTAAAACATCATGTATCTTCCCTAGTGGGAAAAGTCAATAAGCCCGTTGGGAGGCTTTTGCGTCCACACGTCCGCGCATGCAATGCGTGCCAAACATCAATAATGCAGCGATTCCCCACCCACGAACAGAAGTGCCCTTCTTCGGTGAGATCTTGGTTTCTCTTCTCGCTGGTCGGCGCCGCTTGGATAGTCCCGAGGTTGGTCACTGTATAGTATCGTACCGGACGACGTCTGCTCCATCGCTGCCTGGTACCTACCCTCTGTCGCCGTTACGGACGTTCCTGCGCCACTGTTCCCTCCTCACTCAGGCGCCGGCGAGCAACGCTGGTGCAACCTCAAGGTCCTTGGAGCAGCGCCGGCATCCTGCCGACCACACCGGGTACAGATTCTCGGAGCAGCGTCGGCGTCCTCCATGGACCACCGCGTGGTTGGTTCAGAGCCGTGCTTTCCTCACCGCGCCGCCGCGTCGCAGCGGCGCTCCAGCGACACCGAAACTAGCCAACCACTCCAATCTAGTTGCCTTGCCATCCTCATCCTCTACACTGAAGCAATCGAGCCTGCAGGCCTTTAATCGATGGAATCGTGCTCGCCTTCCCTAGCTCCGGCCGTCGGCCCTCGCCACCTATTCCACCATGTCCGACGTCCCGTGACCCTCCCGACCATGCGGGGATCCTCAGGGTGACCGTTGTTGCGGGCATGGCCTGGCCAACGGCTAGGTTGACCTGGGCAGCGCAGGCAAAAAAAAAGAAGTCCCAGGCCCACCGGGATTGACGTCGATCGGCACCCTCGCCGTCGGCATGAGTATGGGTGACCGTCCTGCTTCAAGCAACTCCTTGGTTCCGCCCTTGCGCCGCGGTGCATGCTGGCTGGGCTCAAGGCGGGCAGTTGTTGACCCTCTGGTTCGGCTTGTCGCGTCGCCAGGTCGCCGGTGACCTTCGTGCCCATCAGTCGGAGCTCGCAGGGACCGACACCACCTAGGTACCACGGAAGCTCAGCTGCGCCGACATGGCCTCTGTGTTCCTGGTGTCTTGGTGGGATCCTAGTCGTGCGACCTCGTCGGAAATCTGGCGGACATGCGCGGAGCTCACCGGCGACGTCAATGGTGTCGAATATCGGCAAAGTCTCGCCCACATTCCCGTTTTTCATTAATTCAAACCAGCTTTCCTGACATGTTAATTGTGCGGGCCAGCTTTTATTATGGTGGGGGGAGTGGACAGGTTATCTGTCAGGTAGATGTAACGTATAGTATAGAGTTGTATTTTGAATAAAGGCTTATAGGCTGATTTACCTTTCTTACTTTAGATCCAATCTCAAAGCAATTCGTATGCGGTGGATTTATGGGGGTGCATGGCTCCCATGAGCCAAACGTCCGGGTTAGGGAAGAGAGGGCCTATGCTACTACTATATATATGTTGTAGCTGGTTCCTAGATAGAACCATCTGCCTTGAAATCTGCCTTGAATCTATATTTCCATCAAAGTTAATCGTGTTGACAGTCACATCCTTCCGTCTCTAAGCAGCCATGGGCGCCGTGTACATCCTTATACTTGCTGCTGCTCTAGCAGCGGCTGGCGGCGTTGAAGCGGCCCTTGTTGAGCATACGTTTGTGGTAAGCGCTCCTAGCTAGCTCTCAATTTTGTCTTAGAATTTTTTTGTGTGTAGTAGAAAAAGAAACAAGGACTACCTTCTGCAAAAAATCTTCTTATGTTCTTCTCAAATATATAGGTGAGCCAGATGAAGATGAATCACATGTGCAACGACACGCTAGTGACTCTGGTGAACGGGCAACTCCCAGGGCCGGCAATAGAGGTCACAGAAGGAGACTCTGTGGTTGTTCATATCATCAACAAGTCACCCCTTGGGTTAACGATTCATTGGTAACTAATTAAGTATTATACTATATATCTACTCGAACTTACAATATTCATCATCTTTTTTCTGTGGGAGCATGGACAATCGATTACAATATTATTGATTGAAAATTTCATGGGTTTGCTAATCCTTTATACCTCTATACGCAGGCATGGAATAAGGCAGCAACTGAATTGCTGGGCGGATGGAGCAGATATGATAACGCAATGCCACATCCAGCCGAATAAGAACTACACCTATCGATTCAACGTCATCGGCCAGGAGGGCACGTTATGGTGGCATGCTCATGTTGGATGTCGCCGCGTAACAATTCACGGCGCCCTGATCATCCGTCCTAGATCCGGTCCCGAAGCTTACCCATTTCCCAAACCTGATGAAGAAATTCCCATTATTATAGGTTTGACAACAAAACTCATTAATTGCGATTTTGGTTAAATCAGCCCCTTAAATTTTATGAACTGCACTTAGAGCAAGTTTAATAATAGAACCAAGCTATAAGCCAATGTCATGTCATCTAGTCATTTTTATAGTCAACATGTATAATAGTTAGCTACAAGGATGCACTACTTAATAAAAACATAACCCACGTTACACTCACGAAGTGTCAAGAAGGTCCCAAGAGGGAAGCCTAGGGCGAGAGGATGAGTAGTCGGCAGCGGCTCACGTTGGCTCCCCAACCGATCTAGCTGGGGGCAGCCGGCCCATTGATGTTGTTTTCCACGCTAGCCTCCTCGCCGACTTCTTTGGTTGAGGGCTCTTAGTTCTCGTGTTTGGGTTTGCATGAGAGACCACTTCTCTTCTTTCTCCTCTTTGTCCTCCAACTCAAAAAAATTATATTGTCTTAATTCTTATAGGCTGCTTATTGTACTTGCTCTTAGGTGAATGGTGGGATATAGATGTGGTTGAGATAGAAAGGAGATACGCGAACAATTATTACCAAAGTGTGCCCATTTCAGTTACATTCAATGGCAAGATTGGAGAGCTCAGTAACTGTTCTGGTAACTAACACTCCTCATTTGGAAGTAAATAGAAATTTTCTGCTGATATAAAATACTTATGGTGACATGCATCTAAAAACTGCTTAATTTTATTCCATGTGTAGGGGTCATAGAAGAGAACTACAATCTTACCGTGGAGAACGGCAAGACATATCTTTTACGGATAGTCAATGCAGCACTCCGCTCGGAGTACTACTTCAAAATCGCTGGGCATACTTTCACGGTGGTCGCTGCTGATGCCAACTATGTAAAACCATACACCACTGATATCATTGCAATAGCGCCAGGTGAGACAATTGATGCTTTGCTCATTGCTGACGCACCCCCCGGCAAGTACTACATGTTTGCTTTGGGCATCCAGTCAGCGGAGCCTAATAAGCAGTATCCAGTAATGATATCAAGAGGGATTGTATATTACAATAATTCAAGCAAAGGTTATGAGGTCGATACACCTGCAATGGCCCCAGAAATGCCCATTTATAATGATAGATCCCCATCCTTGTATTTTCATGGAAACTTGAGCAGCCTACCTCACCCGCTTCTTCCTCCGGTGCCATCAAGCGTCAACGAGCGAATGTTCATTACCATGGACTCGGGGCACATCTGCAAAGAAGGTTGGCCAAGTTGCGATGCTACTGTTACCCGTATGAACAACATCTCGTTCCAGATGCCCGCGACAACGCCATTTCTCCAAGCACACTACAACCACAATATAAGCAGCGCCATAAGCATGGTGCGAGAATTTCCCAGCACTTCGCCAAAGATAGAGTTCAATGAAGGCATGACAATGAAGGCCACGTCGTTTACAAGGGTGCCGTATAACACCACAGTGGAGATTGTATTCCAGGGACCACCGGAAGGGATCAGCTACCCTAACCCGATGCACCTCCATGGGCACGAATTTTTTGTTCTTGCGCAGGGACTTGGCCAATACGAGGCGGAGAAGGATTTGCACACATACAACCTGGTGGATCCACCCTTGAAGAACACGGCCAATGTCCCGAGGGTTGGGTGGACAGTCGTCCGATTCATCGCAGACAATCCTGGTATGTGAAAATTGTGCATGTTTATGTGGATATTTATACACTACAAGGTCACAATTTTAATATCAGTTAGTCTATTGTGCGATGATGAACAGGGGTGTGGTTCTTCCACTGCCATATCGAATCGCACGGGGAGTCTGGCATGGCAATGGCTTTCGTGGTTGAGGACGGGCCGACATTGGGCACGACTCTCCCACCACCTCCAGCAGATTATAAAAGTTGTGATGACCAAAGCAGTAAGGATGATGCATATGAATAATTAGGAATATTGTCCAGCAGGTGTAATGTGATGGTCTACGAATTGGGCCCTCGACAACATAGGCGTCACAAGCTTCATATAACTCTTGATTTCCGCATTTGTGAACTTTTATATTATGTTGCGTATGTCGGCATCTTTACTCTGTAAAGGCCGGGTGTATTTTATGAATTGTATCCGCACGATGCTATTTTAAGTAATAAAGTGAATTTTATCCAACAATCATCGGTAATTTGTTTGTACAACTTTCAATATGAAAGCATGGGAGTATTTGGTATAGTTATTTCAATCGATAAAAATTTATATGGAGAAGTTCTCGTGAAGTATATAACGTCTGTGTCTAGACGATTCCAGTATATGCCTAGTCAGTAGTACATATTGACCCTAAAACTTGTCTTCTCAGCATTCGTTTTTTTGTACTAGTAGAATTTGCATAGTGCCCCTTCCAAATGCGAGTGTATCCTTTTTTCGCATGTCCAAGGTTAGTGCAAAATAAATATACATTATTAAGAATATTGTCGTGGTTTCGTCAACAGATCTGTCATAGGGTTAGGTGTATGGCGGTTTGTGGAATGGGGTGAACACGGCGGAGCGATCGGGAACAGTGGTAGCACGAGTTTACCAAGCTTCAGATCCCGCAACGGTGGCGAGACCCTACATGCTTCTATAAATCACTATATGGCAACAAATGCTCAGTTACAATGATCGATGAGGTTGGCTGTTTCGCTATGCGATTGGCCGTATATCTAAGTTGTGCCTCAAGGGCTTCTCCACGCCGGCTTATAAAGGCGCCTGGCGTGGGCTACACGATGGTACCGGAGCGGATACAACTTGGAGTCCTATACTAAGTCCTATGCGTGTACTACAAGGCAACCCGCCATGGGCCTGTCTACGGATCCGCCATGAGCTCCTGCGTCCAGTACCGCCATGGTCTCTCCAGCAACTGGGCCGTCTGGTAGGCAATCCGCCATACCACCCTGACGGGCCACCCTGGCTTGCTGGTTTAGAACTATGTCGCTGGTATACCTATTTGGTATATCCCCAACAGTAGCCCCCAGGGAACTTCAAGATCGCCATTTCCATCCGCCATGCCTTATTTTTTGGTGAAGTCCATCCGCCATAGCTTGTCTTCGGTTCAGCGTCTGGATGGCGGTTCTTGATGTTCCTCTTTTCTTCATCTATCAATCCGCCGTCGATTGCAGATCATGCGACGTAGCTTCATCTTAGCGAGATTTCTGGGATCCGTTGGATCATACCATAGAAATCCGCCATAATTTCTGGCATGCAGTTCCTTCTAGGGCAAGATTCACAACGTACGCACTGTTTCACTGAAGTTACTTTTTTACCCTTGGACACGTGTCGCTGAATTAGGGTTTTCGTGATCAGGATGAGTGGTTCTGATGGTGGGCATGAATCTCGAGGCCTGAGGTCTATATATACCCCGGCCGGTTCACACCTCATTCGCCCCCACGCCTTCTCTCTCCTCAATGCCTCCACAAGAGCTCCGTGATCTCCGACGAGCCACTGCGGGATTTCTTCGCCGCCGGTAACTTTCCACCGCAAACTGGCTTCGTCTTCCTCTTCCTCTTTTGAGGTCTTGGAGATCATTTCCGACACGCCCCTAGCCGCCATGGAACCAGAATCGCTCGTCAGGCCACAAAGTCTGAAGCTGCTGAAAGCTCAGCAAGGTCATCTGACACAGAATTCGCCATACCCGAGACTTCGGGAGGTAGCTGGGATTCCTGCAACCTAGATGAGGGAACTCTATCTTCCTTGGAGCAGGAGGGACGAATAGCTGCCAAGGAGATTTCTAGATGGCGGGTAGATCCTAGTGCAGCAATGCCAGCCCCTTCCGATGGAGAGATCGTGATGCTTAAGTCTCACATCGACCGAGGCTTCAGCCTTCCGCCATCCTACTTCTTGAAGGGTATACTCTGGCATTACAGGTTACAGCGACACCATATTGCACCAAATAGCTTCACAATTATAGCAGGATTCGTCGCGCTGTGCGAAGGATATATGGGTATCAATCCACGCGGAGACTTATTCTGCTTATACTTTAACATCCGCCATAACCGGGATGCGAATGGAGACCCTCGCAACTGCGGATCAGTCTCATTTGTTCCTCGGAGCGGGAAATCATACCCTTATATTACCCCGCATGATTCTACAAAGGGATGGTGGGGATCTTTCTTCTATCAGGCTGACCAGGCCCCTCCTAAAAGGAAGTATGGCCTGCGGTCTTTTGTTGATGGTCCCGCCGAGGAGCAAGATAGCTGGGGCATTATGGACGATTTTACCATGGACGACGAATGCCAACTCTGCTCACGACGGACTTGTGTTTTCTGGACTGACAGGTGCAGACACCATCCACTGCTGGATCTCATAGCGGATTCAGCCTCTTCAATATCGCCCAGCTCTGATGTGTGAATATAGCGGAATTGACGATCCTCAACGCTATTCCAAGGAGGAACTATCTGCCGAGGAGATCGAGCACCGAATCCGCAACATCATCAAGGTGGGACGAGATGAGCCATTGAAGCTAAAGATCCCCATGTATGAAAACGGCAATTGTCTAGAGGTGAGTGCCTTCCTATTCCGCCATAATCATTATTTTTCTTGAATAACTTGCATTTCTCTGCCGCTTTCTTCCCTTCCGCCTTCCGAGCTCAGCTGTCTAGTCCGTTACGCCCGGATGACACATCCTCATCTCCAAGAAGACAGAAGATGGCGGAAGAGGAGGATGTGGCGGATGAGCCCACGGCAACGGTACCCCGTGGTGTTCGCGGCGCGGGCGGGCGCATACGAGGATTAGGCAAGAGAGTTATCTCCTGCCATCTGTCCCCTGCTCTGTGCGGCCACTTGGACACCGTGCCTAAGCACTCCGCTACTATCAAACTGCTAGAGCGGAAGTAAGGAAGATTTTGATTTCATACTATCTCTAATTTGACTTGTTCTGATCTGTGATTTTGCGCATAGGAGAAGAAAAGTTGCTGGCTAAAAGCCTCCAAGGACCAAACCATCCCCTGCCGCTGTTCCACCTACACCCGATGTTCCTGTCCGCCCAGCTGGACCTTCCACTTCTGCCCAAAGGGCTAGCAAGATGGCGGGTGCCTCGGCCAAGGATGCTGGGCCCTCCACCCATCCTGCTAAAGGCGCAAAGAAAGTAAGCTTCAGCGAAAAGGCGGTCGAGATGGGCGCAGGAATTGGGGAGGCCACAAAGTGGAAAAAGAAAGCAGATGCTCTTTTCCGCCTTGACCACCTGCAGGAGGAGGCCAGTAACCATGTTTCAACCGCCATGTCATCATTTGTTCAGAGAACCAGCATCGTGAAAGAGGTATGTACTCCCAGTAGCCCCCGAGCGCCATGGCGGAATTTCCGTAGAAGATCCGCTATGGTGCTCTAAGAGAACTACTTTTTAAATTTTGCATAGTATCGCCCCCGAGCGCCGTCACATCGTATGGTGCTCTGTAGAGAACTTTAAATTTTGCACTGAGTTTCCCCCGAGCGTTATGGCGGATACTATCCGGCATAAAGCTCTTAAGAAGACTAAAAAATAATCATGAGTAGCCCCCGAGCGTTATGGCGGATAATTATCCGGCATAAAGCTCTAAGAGTGACTAACACATAATATCGTTTTGCTAGAATTATAAGAAAGTTGTGGAGAACCTGGTCCAGGTCGTCAGCTCGCAGGAGAAGGAGCTGGCGGAAAAGAGCACTCTGGTGGCAGACTTGCAGTAGCAGCTCGAGAATAGTGGTAATTTTCTTTTGTCTTGGACAAGTTTAAGTACCTTTATTCTATCTGATCAATACTTTGCTTATATTTCTGCCATGCAGATGCTACCAAGCTAAAGTCCACAATCGAGGGGGTCGAAAGAGGTCATGCTATCGCGATGGAGGGGTTGCAGAAGCAGCTCCAAAAATCTTTAGCCTCGAATACCCTCCTCGAAGAGCAGCTCAAGGACCAGGAACGCCAGAACCTGCAGAAGCAGAAGGAGGTGGAGGATCTCCGCAAGGCCGCTGCCGATTTTGAAAAGCGGCGAGATGGCTTTAACGAGGTCCTCGATCATTTCTAGAAGACCCTGCTAGGTATCAATGGCTCTCCATACTGTGTAGTTTGTAATAATGTTCTATGCCGAGTATGACGCATTGTTTATTTCCGCTATGTAGCGACCCTGGAGCAAGGCGAGGTGGATTCCGCCATAGGCTTGCACATGGCCATCGACGCGGCGAAGAAGGAGCTGGATGGCCTTCTCAACACTGGTTGGCAGGCGTGCAGGAGTCTGCAGATAGCGGGTTCAGCCGGCCTCTCCGCCACAGGGCTCACCAAGAAGCTGCTGCTCATGCCTGGGTTAGTGGCAGACTGGAAGCAGTCGTCCGCTCGGGGTGGTGCCAGAACCGCTTTAACTTTGGTGAAAGCCCACTACCCTTAGCTGGATCTGGACTTGGTCACCTCCGGCATCCCAGAGAGCGGCGAGGACGGAGCGCCGGTGGACGAGGCCGCCATCCAGCAGAGTGTGCTAGGATATGATCAGCTGTGTGCCCTGGGCACTTAGCTGAACGTATACTATGAGGCATACGATCTGCCGGGGTCTCCGAGCCAAGCTTCAGCGTCGGTCTCTGCAGCCACTACTGGTGCTGATGGCGGCGATGAAGTGTCCTCTACAATTCCGCCATCCTCTTGAGTTATACCCTGCAATGTGGCAGGAAGAAACAATTGCATCAATTCGGCCCCTGAGTGGGTCTGTAAGTTAAATTATTAAACTGCGTGTATGCTCTGTACTATGCCTGATCTGCTTGTGGCGGATCAGTGAATGCTTTTGAACTTGTGGCACCATTTTTATTAAGTGGTTTTATATGCGAAAAAACTGACAGGCCTATTTTTATGCAACTTGCAGCTGTTTGACATGCTCAAAAAACAACTCTTTGAAAAAAAATCTTGCGTAGGATTATGCGATCCGCCATCTGGCTCTTTGTGCTTGACTTTTCGTGAGATGGCGAAATCTTCGCACGAACAATCCGCTAGGGCGACGATACTTAATAGAAACCATCCAAAACCCTTAGCAAATAGCGGCTTAGACCGTCAAAAAGTCACTACTCGGGAATCCACACAAAGAACGTCAGATGGAGATCAATACATAAATATGCTACGCGGACTGCTATGGTGGATTTAAATAGACGCAAGTGCAAAGAACGATTGCGTAAAGGTTCCACACGATCTAAATGAACAATAAAGGAGGTAAAAGACTCAGAAAAAATCAAGAGTGAACCAGATGCTTTATTTAATTGATCATATAGAGGTGCCTATTACATAGCTTAGGTAAGTGCTAAGTGTAGAAAGGACGTAGCTGTGCAATGTTCCATGGACGATCTGTTTCATCGTAGATATCGTCAGGGTCTCTTTGTTTGCGCTTCTTACTGGGTCGCTTATCTAGCTTGCGAATATCAACGAGGTAGTAGGAACCGTTCAGTAGAGCTTTGCTGATGACGAAGGGTCATTCGCAAGGCAGGGATAGCTTGTGGGACTTCTGCTGTTTGAGGCGTAGCACCAGGTCCCCATCTTTGAACGAGCGTTTGCGAACTCGGCAGCTATGATAGCGGCGGAGATTCTGCTAGTAGACGGCGGATCTCTGGGCTGCTAGGTCTCGTTCTTCTTCCAGCAGGTCCATAGATAGTTATCTAGATGCTTCTGCATCTTCCTCCTCATAGGCCTCGACTCTTGGGGAATCGTACTGGACATCACTTGGCAAGATTGCCTCTGCTTCGTAGACTAAGAAGAAAGGGGTGAGGCTGGTTGATCTATTTGGCGTGGTCCGTAGACTCCACAGAGCAGATGGCAACTCTTCTGCCTAGGCTCCAGCTGCTCTATGTAGCGATGCTTCTAGGCGTGGCTTGATCCCTAACATGATTAGTTCGTTGGTCCATTCAACTTGGCCATTGGACTGTGGATGTGCCACAGATGCCAGGTCAAGGCGGATTCCATTGTGATGGCAGTACTCTTCAACTTCTCCCTGAGACAAGTTAGTGCCGTTGTCGGTGATGATGCTATGTGGGATGCCAAATCTGACCACAATGTTCTTGACGAATTTTAGGGCGGTTTTGCCATCAAGTTTTCTGATGGGCTTAGCTTCCACCCACTTTGTGAATTTGTCTACCGCTACCAGGAGGTGCGTAAATCGTGAAGGTGCTGTTTTTAGCGGATCCACCATGTTCAGCCCCCTGACCGCAAAAGGCCAGGTTATAGGGATCGTATGCAGTGCTGTGGCAGGCATGTGGGTTTGCTTGGAGTACATCTGGCAACCTTGGCAGAGCTCCACGATACGGCGGGAATGCCTTAGCTGTTGGCCAGTAAAATCCATGGCGGAATGCCTTAGCTACTCGGGATCTGGCGGTGGCATGATGCCCACATTCGCCTTCATGGATCTCCCTTAGTATTTCAATTCCGTCCACTTGGGATATACACTTCATAAAGACTCTCGAGGTTCTTCGCTTGTAGAGCTGGCCATCTATGATGGTGTACGCTTTTGCTCTATGCTCAATTTGTCTCTTTTGGACTTTGTCTTTGGGTAGTTTCTTGTTCGTCAGATACTCCAGGTAGGGCTCTGCCCATGGCGGGTTGCTAGGCAAAACCGCCATAACGGGGGAGCTTGCTAGTTCCGGATTTTCTGGATCCACCATCTTGACTGATGGTACGTGCAGATGCTCGAGGAATACGCCTGGCGGAACTGCCTTGCGTCTAGACCCTAACTTGGACAAGGTGTCCGCCGCCATGTTATCTTCTTGTCATACATGCTTTATAACGTAGCCGAGTAAACTTTTGGCCATCTCATCCACTTCGTCTCTGTAAGCCGCCATAACTTCGTTCCGAGCTTTGTATGTGCCAGCCACCTGCTGAGCGACAAGGTCAGAATCTCCACAACACATAATGTGTTGTACGCCGATCTCCTTTGCGACGCGTAGCCCGTGCAGTAGCGCTTCATACTCCGCGATGTTGTTGGTGGTGGGGAAGTGGATCTGGAGAATGTAGCTGAGCTCATCTCCCTTGGAAGATTTGAGTGTTACTCCAGCCCCCGAGCCATGTAGCATCTTTGAACCATCAAAGTGCATCACCCAATGCTCCAGTTCTGGGATGGGCGTAGTCTCCTGCACTTCCTTCCAATCCGCCATGAATTTTGCCAAGGCCTGAGACTTGATGGCGGTGCGAGGCTTGTAGTCGATGTCAAAGAAAGCCAATTCAATGCCCCACTTTGCAACTCGTCCTATTGCGTCGTTGTTGTTGATGATGTCCTTCAATGGAGCCTTGCTCACCACTGTGATCTTATGGTCATCGAAGTAATGCCGTAACTTACGAGAAGCTAGGAAAACTCCATATGCCAACTTTTGGTAGTGAGGGTAGCGCTGCTTGGATTCCGTTAGGACCTCGCTGACATAGTAGACTGGTCGCTGTACGTCATACTCCTGCGCTTCTTCCTTATGTTCTACCACGATGACAATGCTGACGACCCTATTGGTTACCGCCATGTATAGTAACATGGGTTCCTGGTCTTCGGGAGCTGCTAGGACTGGTGTAGTGGATAGCACTCTCTTTAGATCCTTAAGTGCAGCGTCTGCCTCATCGGTCCAGACGAATTCGTCTGATTTCTTCATCAGCTTGTAGAGCGGCAAAGCCTTCTCACCAAGACGACTGATGAATCTGCTCACTGCTGCCACACAGCCTATGAGTCACTGTACGTCCTTCAATTCATTAGGCCGTGAGATGTCGAGGATTGCCTTGATCTTCTCTGGGTTGACCTCAATTCCACGATGGGAGACAATGAATCCCAGGAGTTGTCCAGCTGGTACCCCGAAGACGCACTTTGTGGGGTTGAGCATCATGTTGTACTTCCTTAGATTGTCGAAGGTCTCTTGCAAATCCGCTATAAGGCCATCTTGCTTCTTGGACATAACGGCAACGTCGTCCACATATGCGTGGATGTTGCGTCCGATTTGATCCGCCAGGCATTTCTGCATGGTGCGCTGGTACGTTGCTCCTGCGTTTTTCAGACCGAATGGCATTGTTACATAGCAATATGTGCCATAAGGTGTTACGAATGATGTAGCAAGCTGATCGGACTCCTTCATCTTGATCTGGTGGTATCCTGAGTAGGCATCCAAGAAACATAGCAGCTCCGATCCCGCCGTCGAGTCAATGACTTGGTGAATGCGAGGCAAGGGAAAAGGATCTTTTGGACACGCTTTGTTCAGGCCAGTGTAATCTACACACATGCACAGAACCTTTGTGTTTTTCTTAGGAACTAACACAGGATTTGCCACCCACTTCTTATGGATCACTTCTTTGATGAAGCCTGCTTTCAGTAGCTTGGAAATTTCCTTTGCTATCGCGCGGTGTTTTTCATCTCCGAAGCGTCTCATGGCTTGTCTTACTGGCTTAGAGCCAGGGATTATCTGTAGGGCATGCTCGGCGAGTTCCCTGGGTACACCGGTCATGTCAGATGGCTGCCATGCGAAGATGTCCCAGTTCTCATGGAGGAACTCGATGAGCGCACTTTCCTATTTGGGGGACAGATTTGTGCCAATTGAGGTGGTCTTGGCGACATCGCCAGCGACAAGTTCCACCTGCTTTGTATCAACTGTAGGCTTAAAGGTGGGCGGGGAGGCGGAAACTTCTTGCTTGGATGCCGGCATCTCCGTAGGGTCTGTGGTGGCATGGATTTCCTTGAACTCCTCACCGAAGAACACTGCCTCCGCGAAGGCGGCTTCTCCTTCCTCGCACTCCTTTGCCTTTCTGAAGCTGCCATAGATGGTGATTATGCCATCCGGTCCTGGCATCTTCAGCTGGTTGTAGATATAGCATGGCCTGGCATGGAAACTGTGGAAGGCAGGGCGGCCGAAGATCACGTGGTATGTACTTTTGAATGGGACCACCTCAAAGGTTATGGGCTCTTCTCGGTAATTTTCTTCACTGCCAAAGGTAACCTTGAGGGTGATGGACCCGAGGGACTTAGCTTGGCGGCCAGGAACCACTCCATAAAAGGTGACGGCACTATGGCGGAGTTGGGTCTTGGTAAGGCCGAGCTTTGTTAGAGTTTCCACGTACATGATATTCAAGCTGCTGCCGCCATCCATTAGACACTTGGAGAACTCGTAGCCATGGATCACAGGGCATACTACCATGGCGTAATATCTATCTGGTATGTGCTCTGGGTGATCGTCGCGGCTCCAGTGCACCGGTACTTCAGACCATCAGACGTACTAGTGGACTTTTGGCAAGGTGGCATTGAGGGAGCGCATAGCAGATCGCTGTGCCTTAGTCGTGGGGGCTCCAAGGAACATGTGAAAGGCTCCTTTTTATTGGTATTTTTGAATGGGTTACCCATGCCAGCCCCACCCTCTGCCTTTTTGGCGGGTTTGGGCGCAGGGTCTTCGTCCATATCACTGCCATCCTTGGACTCCTTATCCTTGTCTGCTTTTCCTTTGCCATGATGCTGTTGTCGCCGGTTGTGCTTGTAGCCAGCTTCTTGGTCTGCCTTGATGTCGTTGACAAATTTACAGTTTCGGTTGGTGTGATTGCACTTTCCTAAAGCGTCTCGTTGGGCGAAGCATGGCATATCACGGTACTCATCGTAGGACATGGGGGCGGAAGGCGCCGAAGCGGGAGCCATAGAGCTCTATGGCTGGCCACTGCTGGTACCGCGTCCTTTCCCGCGCTGGCTGCTTTGACCCTTATCGGCGAAGGTTGTGGCCACCATATCCGGAGTTTGCTGCTCTTCTGGCAGATTCTTCTGTTTATTACTGTTGTTCCACTTTCTAGTATTCTGGATGGCGGAAGCCTTCAGAGATTCGCGGGCTTTGTCATCGGCGGCCGCGTAGTTGCTTGCAATGGTGATCATAGAATTTAGGGTTAGTTTCCCTTTGTTCCTTTCTCGCAACAGGCGATGGCGGAGGAGCTGTCCTCTCTCCGAACTGTCGATGAACACAAGGATGGCAGATTCATCGGTAACCCCTTCACAGGAGTTCTTCATATCTAGCCATCATGCCAGGAAAGTTTGGGAGGTCTCGTCGTCAGCCCGTCGGCACCTTTGGAGGTCACAAATATTATGAGGTCTCTTATAAGTACCCTCGAAGTTTTTGGTGAACGCAGTCTGCATGTCGAACCAGGTTTGGATGGAATTTTCTGCCAAGTCGTTGGTCCACTGCCGCGCTGTGCCGGATAGCATCAGGGGCAGATAGCGGACAGCAACATTGGGAGATCCCCCTGCGAACTGCAATATGTTGAAGTAGTCTTGTAGCCAAGTTAGAGGCCTATCGACTCTATTGTACTGGCGGATATTTTTCTCGATTTTGAACCCATGTGGGATGGGCCCATCACGGATCCGTTGTCCAAAGCACTTTGGGCCGAGGAAGAAGGCTGTTTGAGACTTGGCAATCTCGTTCAGGTGGGTACGCGCGTCGTAGGGCTTCTGGTCTTGCGGATCCTTGCGAGAGTTGCGTGATTTTGCTAGGCCACCGCCGCCACTGCCATCGCCATGGGGGTTGCCTGGTGGGGATGGCGAAGGGTCATGTCTTTTACTCTCACCATCCTGCGATTGATCTCTGCAGCTACGATGGCTTCCCTCTGCTCTCCATGGAGATGGATCATCGTCATGGCGGTGAGAGCCTTGCCCTTTGTCATCATGGTGGCGGGAAGAGCGATGCTTATCCTTGTTGCTGCTGCGGTGCTTGCCGTCATCATGGCGAGATCGTTCCCTTTGCTTGGACCTGCCGTCTCGACTAGCTTCCCGTCGTGGCGGATCGTCTCTGCGTCCAGCGTCACGGCTTCGTCCTTGTTTGCCATCGTTGTCACATATGACGATTCCTCCCTTTGGGATTTCGAACGTCTTATACTTTGGTGGCGGCATGTTGGTCTTATGGCGGGGAGCAGCGTTGTCTTGCTGGTATCCATAGGCAGGGTAATTCTTGTGAGGTGGTGATGGATTTCTCTGTGGGCCCTTGCTGTGTGGCTTGTCATCGGAGGATATTGGGATGGCATCTGCTTGATTGCGAGCTTCTCTTCTTCAGACTTCTGAGGATCCAGTATGAGATTTGTTATCAGGGCGCGTACCATAGTTGCCAGTACCCCGAGCTTTGGAGGTAGTGATGGACATGCATAGCGCGGGATCAGATTCAAGCCATCGTAATGACATAGCTTTCTCCTGCTGCACCAATGCTTTGGTCATCAGTTTTACTACCGTCTCTAGGGCTGCTAGGCTTTTGTTATGCTCCAATAGCTCCTTTGCGGCCATGATGTTCTCTACGGGCGTAGCCCTGACTTCATCGCAGTTCTTGTCCATATATGGCAGGTTCTTGATATACATCATGGCCAGAGTTTCCGCGGTTGGCACGGTAAACTCAAGGTTTCGCACCAACTGTGGGTTGCCTCTCTCATTCATTTGGTTCTAGAGGAGAGTAATGTACTTCTCCTCCATGTTCCTTGAGCGCTTCAGCGTGTCTTGAGCTTTAGCGATGTCGCCATCTAACTGTTCACCCATCTTCTCGACTCGCATTGCTTCTTTGAGGATTGCTCGCCTCTTCTTCTCGAGATCGTTCACGTCTCTGACATAGTCAGGGGTGATTGGATCTGCTAGAGTTCCGTATACGACCTTGTCTAGCAGGGTCGTGAAGTCTTCTGGGTGATGCATCTCGGGGATGGCGGGTTGTAGAGGCCTGGGGCCGCCCTGGATCTCAGGAAGCTGTTCCGTGGCGGGATCGGCAGCTGGTGGCGGGTTACCCTGCTCTTTGGCGGCATCTCTGTCATGGGCTGCCTGAGATGGCGGATCACCGATTGTCTGCCCAGCGTCATCTCCTTTGTTGGTCATGAACACCTGCTTGGCGGCTGCGTTCTGCTCTTCAAGTGCTTGCTGAGCTAACACCGCCTCGATCCTTCTCATGGCGGCGTCATAGTGATCAGAATCATAGCCTTTGCTATCCCAGTCATCCGATCCACCACTTTTGTTAAGTGCCTCTAGGATGGATTCACCTGGGCTATCTTCTCCATTTGACGAGGGTTAACTCGGCAAATGTCCTAGATGAAGGACTTAGGATCGGGGGAATAGGGCGTCAGATGAACTCGAAGGTAAAGGTTAGTCGAAATAAGTGTATATCGAAAGTAAAATTGGGTATTCCACCTGGCTTGCTTTCAATCTGCCCAACACCATCCCCTCCTGACCCCTATATATAGATGGCCAGGTCTTGAGGATCGGGTAAGGTCCGATACAGATTACAATATTGACATATGGTAAGAACTCGTATTCGACTATCATTACAATTGGGCCTAGCTACATGGGCCTTAGGGGTACTCAACTAACGGGCTCTATTAATTATACCCTTGTCCATATCCCCTGAGATTCTACCAGAATTGCAGATTCGGGTTGAATCTCTAGTCTTTAAATCTTCGACTTGATCAATTCTTTGACTTCTTCTTATCTTCAAATCTTCGACTTGGTCTTTCGACTTATTTTCATGATAATTTTTCGCAAGGGGTTTTGATGAACAAGCCTAACAACTCTGATGGATCAAGAGGTCAGTTAACTGCTGGAACAGATACTTGTCACCTACTTCAAATTCAATCCCCTTGGACTTGAATTCGGGGTACCGGTCAAACCCACTCTTTTGCCGCATTTAGGACTTACAAAGAATGAATCCCAGTGATTCTCAGGGTACCTAGTGCGTCCACCAGGATTTTCTTCGTGACGTAGACATGGATACATACCAGCAGAGCGCATCCATGTGCGTATACCAGGCCACACAGGACGGATCCCGGTGTCTTACCTTTGTGACAAGTCACGTCATTCGAGTTGCGTTGCGATAACATAACTCAAGAATCTTATGTCGCAGTCAAATTTTGACTGAAAATATTTGGGTTTCAACAACCATAAAACTCGCTCCCGATGGGAGTAACATTCCTGCACAATGCTTTACCAAGAAATATCGTCGGGTGCGCGCTCAGCGCTCCCGATGGGAGTAGCCCCCGAGGCTATGGTCGAAAAAGACTTTTTCGAGTATAGGCTCAAAATATAGTGTGGTCCATCATACTTCAACTCGAGATACTTTAATAACATCCTGTCATCAAATACGCGTCCACCACTCCAGTTGTCGTCGTGGTGAAACAACATATGCCATGGGATGGCTTAAATGGGGGCCGAACTAGATGCTGGAGGATTCGGGAGAGGGGAACGAGCTGAAAAGCACGACAGAAAGGAACACAGATCTACCCAGGTTCGGGGCTCTCGTAAGGAGATAACACCCCTACTCCTGCTCTACTGGTTATATATTTGGATCGATGGAGTACTCAACAATGGCGCTTCCAAGCTCTCAGCTAGAGGAGGAAGATGAACTGCTAAGTGTAGGAACACTCTGGAACCAACCCCCTTCTAAGGCTCCCTGTGCCACCTTATATAGTGGTGGCCAGGGTTACAACGGTCACCCAAGACCAGGAGACACCAAGTACACTCCAAATAGGGCAGGCTGACGAAGGCAGAGACCCTTGACTTTCTCCCTGATTGCTCTCGATGGGACTCACCATCGCTGTACCTTGTACTTCTTGGACTGTGACCTTACCACTGTGAGGTAAGAGCTGTACTTGTGCACAGTGAGGGTAGGTTAAACCTCCACTGTGCACCCTGTCAACATGATCTCCCTCCATACGGGGCAGAACCTCTCCTTGATTGTAGGGACGTGACACCTTGGTTAACTTATGTATCCCGGATATGACCGTTGGCCATATCTCGGACCAATATGCCGGACCAACGACCTATAAAGGTCGGGTAATCCGGCTCCCTGCTCCTGCACAACATATCAAATAAGTTAGGCTGGCATATCTGTGCATATGCCGGCACTCCTCCATAAGTATCCCGGTTAATCCGGCTTATCTAAACTCAGGCCGGGATAAACTTATATGCCGGTCTGGCCGATGCTCCTATATCCCGGCCAGACCCCATCTAGGTCAACCGACATAAAGTCAACCTTATTCTTTGTGTCCTTCTAGTCTCTTAACCCTACCGGGGGTCATCCCCCCGACAATAGTCCCCGAAGCTGTCGAGGTCCCCCAGTCTTAACTGAGGGGCCTTGGCAGGTTTAACATGATATCTCTTTTGTTATATCCCGGCGCATGATTTTACACCGGCGATCACACTATATACCAGCTCTTCTTTCTTTTCCACAAGTTAATCCGGCCGTTCCTGGGGTATTCTGGTCGGAACTTATTCCCCGGGCAGTTACTCCGGCACATACATGAGACTTCCTCGAGAAGCCATGTCCCACAGTTTGCATCAAAACTTGCAACCGCCCTGCCACTGCAAACGGTCACACGATGTGACGGTTCACAGTGCATTTACTGCGTGCCATCATTGCCTAGTGGCACGGTTACAGGAACCGCCGCCCACTCCGTGCCGCCATGTGGCAACTTCCCGCAGAAACGGTCGGGGTAGTGGAACACTTACCACGATCCCCACGACCCTCTCTGGCGATATATAAATAGGGCGGTGGGGATAAACTTCTCCTTTTTACCCCACATCATCATCTCCCTCCTCTGCTCCCCTGTCTCTTGCACTTCACCGCCGGACCGAGGAATAGAGAAGGAGCTCTGCCACCGTCGCCCCGCTTCACGTCGGCGCCGACGCTCGACGACGTTCAACACCTTCATCGACGACGCCGCCACTGCTTCTCTCCGTGACATTGTTGGGAGATTGGATCTCCCTCTCTATGCTCGCCGCCGTTCCATCGCTGTTGGCCAAGCTTCGGTAAGCTCTTACTTCTCTGTTCTTCATTTCTCGTGCTTTTCTGTAGCGATGCCATGATAATCTTGCTTGCTTGGATCTGCGGTAGTTCCTTTGCTTGATATCCCTCTGACTCAACTAGCATTGCTAGCAAGGTTCCTTAGCAATTCACTGGTGTTCTTCCGTAGGAGTTTTACCCATGTTTATTTCTAATTTTAACTACGATGGTAGATCTTCACTTCCTGCTAACACCGGTGAGAGTGGTATGCCGGAGAGACTAACCTCCCTCTTTACCCTACTTTTGATAGGACTAACATCACGGGACTCCGGCTCTCACGCCTTGTCCCGGCCACCAAGATGGCTTCATCGAGTATGACGGCCACCTCGGCTTCGGAGGAGGATAACTCGGCCCAGCTCCAAGGACGCTCCGGCTGGGAGGGGTCGGAGGTTACTCGAGCCGACATATCCTGGATCACCACAACCAGAAGAGTTCCGGACGGCATTGCATGCCGGCTACCGGCGGGAGAGATAGTGCCGGCACCTAAACCCGGCGAACGCGTCGTGTTCATCGCCCACTTCGAACGGGGCTTTGGACTGCCGGCGTCGGACTTCTTCCGGGACTTCCTCGACACCTACGACCTGCAGCCTCACCACATCCCGGCGAACGCAGTGATGATTCTCTCTGCCTTCGCCGCTTTCTGCGAAGGCTTCGCCGGCATAGAGGCCTTCACCCAAGCTTGGGCGAAGTACTTCCAACTGCGGAAGCAAGTTATCCAAGAACCGCCCCGGAGCAAGGACGACCCACCGGAGACGGTTCAGGAGAAGAAGGACTGCCCCATGACCCAATGTGGTGCGGCCACCATCATGTCCCGGAAGGGCTCGGACTTCCCCAAGGTGGAACTGCTTGAATCTTGCAAGAAGTGGCAGAAGAGTTTCTTCTATGTCAAGAACACCACGGATGTTGATCAGCTCAACCTACCGCCATTCGTGGATGAGCCACCCTTGGCGATGAAGAACTGGACGTACAACCCGAAGACTACCGTGATGCCGGTGAATGCCCTCCACCGGGTTAAGGGCGAGCTGCGAGATGCCGGTCTCACTCCTCAGGACTTGGTGGCTTGCTTCATCAGCTGGTGCGTCTCTCCTCTGCAGCGCCGGTCACATAAAATTTGCCAGATGAACGGGCCCATGGACCCCACCCACACTCTACACATGAGCTGACTCCGACTGACATCTTGCGGAGGATCAAAGACATCTGCAAGTCCTCTCAGGCCACCTTTGCCTGGGGACTAGAACCATACAGCCGGGATCGCCCCGCCCCAACGGTAAACCCCTCTGGCCAATACATAGTCTCTTGCCTGGCATATAGATACTTAAGCCGACACCTTTCTATTTACCGACACTCATCATGCTTGGCCCGAGATACTGTTATTTGCCGACATAATCTTGCGTATGATCAATTGACCTTGCCCTTAAGCAGAAATTCAGCTTCCAGACTATGGAGAACTCCCACATCACCATAGCTGCAGACCGCACTGCTGCGGACCCTGAAGACCCGGATCACTGGGCAAGCTACCCAGGAGCACCCGTGCTGCAGCTGCCACAGGTAAGGCCTCCTTATCCCGGCATTCTACTCAAGACCGGAGTGAGGATGACTCTGACGAGGAGATCCTGATGTATTATGACCCAATGCCACTGGCATATGCCTTTCCTACCACACCCTTTGCTTATCCTATGCCGTCCTCAGCTATCTCGGACGATGAAGTGGTCGATGCTGCCCCATTAAACCAGGGACCTCCCCCTGCCGGCATATGCACTGGCAAGAAGTGCGGGGTTAGACCCCAGGCTGAGCCGACATAGAAGAGGCAGAAGGTTGGGGCGCCCCATCCGAAGAAACCACGACCTGTTGTCTCGGGGTAAATTTCTTCCCTTTATTTCCTTTCCGATATATTTCTTTCTTTGATTACTAACTTGGTGTTTTTCTCTCTTTTAGGGCTCCTCTTGCGCCGGAACAAGCTTCTGGCTCGAGTGGCGGCCTGAAGGTGTAACAACTCAGAATTTGTAATCCAACTCTTCTTAAATAAAGTGTCAAATTTTGGACCCAAATAAAACTTTTATCTATTATTGTATGCATACATGCATCTTCTCTTATATGAATTCTATGATTTTATGTGTGTTGTTTTTGTTTGAGCATTGGTTATATAATCCTAAGTGAACCAACAGAATCAATTGGGAAAGATTATAGGAACCAAAGCAACAAGAAATAAAAATAGGTAAGAAAGAGAGAAAGTTAATAGGATCTAGAAATTGTTATTGACTGCACCACTTTGAGCCACTAGATTAAGAATTCTGTAAATCAAATCAGTATTTTGCCAACTAGTTGAGCTTAACCAAGTTATGGACTAACTCAACCAACAAAGAGCTACCAAAAATTCAAATTGGAACATCACTCAAACTTGAGCCAAAGTCTGAATCTGCAAACAGAAACCAAACCAAATTTGAATTATAAATTTTTGCAAAACTCATTATTTCTCCAGAACAAAAATATGCCTGGGTACCTTATCCAATATGATGAGCACCCAAAGTGGCAAATTTGAAAAATTCGAATTTTGAATTCTTGTAAGCATTTCGTCGAACACTGGCAGCAACAAATCGAGGTGAGATCAAAGTTACTGGAGCTGCACTGTTTGAGCTCGCCCAGGCACTGCTGCCATGCCCTCTGGCCGCACCTCGATCGATCCCAGCTCCCCCAGGCCCGACCCAGGCCGTGAGAAGGGGAGGGAGAAGGAGAAAAACACCCAGGACCCCCTCCCAGTAACCCACTGTCCCGCGCGATGCCGACCATCGGGAAGGCGCCAGAGGAGACCCACAGCGCCCCGCAGCCGAGTCGACACCAGCCCAGCACCACCCCGAGGCCGCCGTGACCGGAGCAAGCTCCAAACGCCGCCAGGACCCCCGCGACGGCAAGCTTTTGGTCGCCTTGCTCCCGGCCACCTGAGGCTATAAAAAGCCCCTCCGATCAAACGGAGATACTCACCCAGCCACCAGCTACCTCCCAGACATCACCGCTTCTTCCCTCTCGCTCTGCTTCGCCGTAGCCAACCTCGCCGGCGCAGTACTGGACAGGAGGAGCGCCGCCGCGTTCAAGCACCGGGGAGCGAACTTCTGCAGGGAATCGGAGGAGGAGAAGCACCGCAGCCGATCCCGATCATCGCCGTCGAGTTTCGCTTCCTCTACGCCCCGCCGCCGCCGTCGAACGCCGTCGCTGCTCGCAGGTGAGATCCCGCCCGTGCTGAGAAAGAAGATGACCCTGAGCCGTTGGATCCCGATCGGACGATAGCATACCGATTCGGGTTCGTAATTAGATCTGACAGCGCGACCCCACCTGTCAGCATCCATTTTTATTTCTCCCGCCCCGCGCGAAGCGTTTTCTGGGCCGGCCCGTTCGGGGTCTGCTCAGGCTGGGCCCGTTTGGCAAGAAATCGGTCCGATTCGTTTTTAAATTAATTCCCGCCCGTTTTATTTATTTCAAATATGTTTCAGATGGTATTTTCAAATTCAAATTCCTCGAGTTTTATAAATCCAAATTTAGCAAATAAATATTCATTGGAAAGCTTATAAAATACTCTATCCAATAGTACTGGTTAGATTTCAAAATCAGTTAAGAATAAAATTGGATATGAATAGTGTGACCATAGCTTGTTAAATAATGAAAGATTTCTAGGAAATTATTTAAGCCATCAAAAATTATAAAAATTAGAATGTGAACTTGCTAATGACCCCTCTTACTGTTAGTCAACACTAATCTACCCCAAACCCTATTAGTGTGATCATTTAGATCCTAACCCAAACCTATTTGTTAGCATAAAATGATAGATCACTAGTGCACACTTAGAATTAATTGCCCTCATTACCAATTCACTTAGTGGATCATTCCCACTTAAACTTGCCTTAGCAACCCTAAATCAACACCAATGTTGCACAAGTGAACCACCTATGCCACCTAGTAGAGTATCTAGCTTGCACACTTGAAGAAAAACTTCCCATCCAACACTATAAAAATGCAACATGAATACTTTGGTTAGCAAACAAAGATGTGTGCTTGGTGTGTTGTTAGCTTGGTGAAGTGATGGTGTGCTTTGTGTTTATTCGTTATTAGACGCTAGTGTTGCCGAGGAGGATATTGGAAGGGATTATTATTATCAAGAAGAAGAAGAAGAAAACCCCGGACACTTTGCCAACCAAGGCAAGCCATCTTTTGATTCATACTCCCACTACCTAGTTTTAATATTGCATTCTACTTGTTTTAAGTAAATTGCATGATTGAATTGCTAGAGTAGAATGATAGAAGCATATTGATGTCTTGATTATCAAGAGCATCAAGCTGAGTTTATCCAACCCTAGTAGTAGTACTATCACTCAATGTAGTTGCTTAGCCGCTAATAAAAGTTGAGGCTATCTCTGGAGGAACCCCATTTGAAAGGTGGTGACTTGACATTGAAACTTGAAATGGGAGATTGCTCCTACATGATGGCTTTATGAAAGAAAATAATCTTGACTAAGAACTATGAAATGTATTTCTCAATTGACAACGAGTGATGTACATGGGTGCCAATTATAACGTACAACCACGTTACCCCTATATGGGAAGGGGCTAAATCCGTAGCTTGTTTATCTTAGTATGGGAGGTCTTGCATCAAATCTTCATGGAAGGACTCCACGGGCGGATACTTCTTGACCAGGTGGATTCCACTAACCCGGTCTCCGGGATGGGCATAACTAGAGGCGCCGGAGCGGGATTCCGTATTCCGGGCTCTAGGGAAGGATCCTATACTAGGATGAGCAAGTGAAAGGCTTTGTTTGATTATCTGAAATCCGCATACCTTTGTGTATAGCGAACCGTGGATTTCTCCCGGCAGATGTATCGAATCTTGTGGGTAAAGTGTACCCCTCTGCAGAGGTTTCAAACTATTCGAATAGCCGAGTCCTCGGTCATGGACGGTTGGCAAACTCTACCTGGCTTTTGTCAAGACTAAAAATAACAAGGGTAAACTTGGTGAATGACATGAATTTGAATTGACATGACTTGACCATGATCTTGACACATTGAAGTTCCTCTTTAGAATGAACTTAGAGAACTAAACCTCTTTTCTACTAATGAACATTCTTGGGAAATAAAACTAGCTTTTGCAAACCAACTTAGTGCTTAGTCCACTATACCCAACCTTGCATATCTACTTCATCTTTTCATTTATAAGATGGTTTGCGAGTGCATCCAATGTACTCACGGCTGTGTCCCTGGCTATCAACTTGGCCAGAATATGGGGAGGAGTACCAGGAGGAAGGGTATGAAGAAGAGTACCAGAACTAAGCTCGTCTCCGTGAGTCGCCATTTGCCTGTAGGGTGAAGGCATGGGCCGAAGACGTTAATTCCGTTGCTATATTGTGTTGTAATATGAACTTGGTCAATATGACCATTGTATTTGAGCTACCGTATTGTAATGTCTATGGAACTGGTTACCAACTACGTTATGTATATCGCAACAATGGTTCTGGGATTGCGGTGGAATACATAATGGGCACTTCGAATTTGTATCAAATTTGAGGTCGTTACAAGTTGGTATCAGAGCCTAGGTTGACCATAGGAGACCTTAGTTAGAATGGGCGTTAAAACAAAACCTTGATAAAAGAAAGATACAAGAACGGTTGCAAAAAAATTGCTTAGTCTTTCCTCTCTAGTTGCAAAATTTTATACATACTTCAGTTTTTGCTTACTTAAAATTTTGCACACTTGAGTTGATCACTAACTTGAACTAATTTAAAATTTTGTAGATGGCCCTGGTATTCACTGAGCAGTACCAGTTGGGCCAAGGTGGCAGCCTTTGTTTCGAGCGTGACCTCACCACTTTGACCTTGTTCCTGAACCGTTTGTACCCGGAGTTCAAGGGAGCCGTGCTCAATGAGCACCCGGATGGAGAGCTACGGTGGCTCATCCGAGCTAGTTGCCGTGGCAAGAAGGGGATGTTGGGTTCTCCAAGGGTCAAGTTTGAGCTTGTGGAGAACACTTGGGCCGATGGTTTGGTCCGAGCGATGCAGGAGATGCACGCCCGCTTGTGCGGACTGCATGTTGAGGAGGTTCAGGGAGGACGCTTCAAGGACTTTGCTCGGCGTGATGCGGATGGACGTCCCGCAAACATGCCCGGGCAGAATGAGCCGAGTACCTACATCGACCACATGGACTTCTTGCTGTACTCCACTCAGCAGGAGGCCGACCGTGCCCGTACTAGGGCCAACCTCGAGCACGTTGCACTGGTGGAGGCGAGGAGCACCATCAGGATTCTTGCGAAGGAGCGCAAGAGCCTTCGTCGCTAGCGCGATGAGAAGGAACAGGACCTTGAGGAGTTGAAGGCCAATGTGGCGGAGTTGACTGCGTACATTGAGAGTCTTGAGGATCACCTTGGTGAGGAGGAAGGCATTGATCTCCGCAAGGAGGATAATGCCCTCATTAGTGATGAGGATGACTTCATGGAGGACCTCGATGACCTCGATGATCCGGAGGATGGTGGACACAATGGATTCATTGTGAGTGACGAGGAGGAAGACCCCGAGGAGCCCGCTGTTTAGACTCGAGCTCCATGTGTTATCTAGTATGAGTTCCACTTTAGTCTTCACTTCGTATAGGTGTGAGTTGTATCCCCCTCTCTAGTAGACGAGTCGCAATGGTTTGAGGTAAACCATTTGTAATACGTGAACTCGTGTGTATGATATGTTTGATGAGTGATGAATGAAATTTGAATTTGGCCTCTAAGGCCTTAGTAAAACAAAATTGCATCATCCATGTTACCTTTAAATCTTAGCAAGTTAGCTTTTTCCCTCTTGTCTTACACACCTTATCTTCAGATGCCGCGAGCACCCCCACCCCCGAACCCGGAAATGGCCGAATTGCTAAGGTTGATCATGGAAGACCGGGAAGCAGCCCGAGCTGAGCGCCAAGCCAGCTTGGCCACTCTTCAGCAACTAACCCAGATGGCGATGAACCACAACAATGGCAATGGTGAAGGAGAAAACCATGGCAATGGAGAGCACCGATCCAAGTTAAGGAGTTTCCAAAACACCAACCCTCCTATATTCACTAAATCTGAAGAGCCCTTAGATGCCGATGACTGGCTTCGTACCATGGAGAACAACTTGGCAGTCGCCGAAGTTGGTGAAAATGAGAAGGTCTTATACACCACCCACTATCTTGCTGGAGCAGCAAGAGCTTGGTGGGACAGCACCCGTGCCATGCAAGCCCCAGGGTATGTGATGCCTTGGGAGGAGTTCAAGAGCAAGTTTAGCAAAGCCCATGTTCCCATGGGATTGGTGAAAAGGATGAGAGATGAGTTCAGAAATCTGAAGCAAGGTTCCATGTCTGTGGTAGATTACCGTGACAAGTTCCTTACCTTGTCTAGGTATGCCCCAGATGACACCAACACCACTGAAAAGAAGCAAGAAAGGTTTCTAGATGGACTTCATGATGAGATGCAATGTGTCTTGGTCAGCATTCCCTTTGCCGACCTGGAGTCATTGGTTGACTCTGCCATTCAGATGGAAGGCAAACTCAAGCAAGCCACTGAGAACCGCAAGCGCCGTATGATGTATCAAGGCAACTCGAGCAACTCGCAGAAGCCAAGGGGAAATGCACCAATGGGTTTCACCCCTAGACCAATGAGGCCGTCTGCACCTGCTCCGCGTCCCAACTATCCTAACCGCCCACCCGGCAACAACTTTAACCGTGCACCCCCAAGACCTAGTGGCAACAACTTCAACACTAATACTCCAAGGCCAAATGGCGCCCCTGTGTTACCCAAGCCTGGTGACAAGTCTGGTGTTACATGTTATGAGTGTGGACTAAAAGGGCATTACTCCAATGAGTGCCCCAAGAAGCTGAATGATGCATCCAAGACTGCTGCTCCTGCTCAGCAGCAGCGTCGTGTGGGAAATGGCAAGAACTATCCACCAAGGAACCAGCATCATTCTCATGGCCGTCTGAATCACATGAATGTTGAAGAAGCTCAGGAAGCAACCGACGTGGTGCTTGGTATGTTCCCTGTTAACTCAGTTCTTGCAAGAGTCCTGTTTGATTCTGGAGCTTCACACTCATTTGTTACCCAATTATTCGTTGATAAAAGTGGACTTCAACCCACACCCTTGAAAGATGTCATGTCTGTGCAAATTCCCGGGTCAGTAACCAAAGCTAGTTGTACCTGCTTGGCAGTGCCCATAGAAATCCATGGGATAGCTTTCTTAGCCAATTTGATAGTGTTGGGAACCAAAGGTTTGGAAGTAGTTCTTGGTATGAATTGGATGTCTTTACATCAAGGAGTGATAGATTGTGCCAAAAAGACCATCACCATGAAGAGTAGCAATGGAATCATAGTCAAGCATGTGTCCGTAAAACCACCCCAAACCACCCGATGTCATAAGAGTATCTCAGGACCGACTTTGGAGCAAGTCCCCATCGTCTGTGAGTACCCGGATGTCTTTCCCGATGAGCTACCCGGAATGCCACCGGATCGGGATATTGAGTTTATCATTGAGCTTATCCCCGGAACTGGATCAATAGCCCAACGACCCTATCGTATGAACCCAGCTGAATTAGTTGAGTTGAAAAAGCAATTGGATGACCTTTTGAGCAAAGGATTGATTCAGCCAAGTTCTTCTGCTTGGAGATCACCCGTTCTGTTTGTGGATAAAAGTGACGGTTCTAGCCGACTGTGCACCGATTATCGCAAGCTTAACGATGTGACCATCAAGAACAAGTATCCTCTCCCGAAGATTGAAGATTTGTTTGACCAACTGACTGGAGCAAGAGTATTCTCAAAGATAGATCTTAGAACTGGATACCACCAACTGAAGATCCGTGCAACGGATATCCCCAAAACAGCCTTCACTACCCGATACGGATTGTATGAGTACACCGTAATGTCATTTGGATTAACCAATGCCCCTGCGTATTTCATGAATCTCATGAATAAGGTTTTTATGGAGTTCTTGGATAAGTTTGTTGTCGTCTTCATTGACGACATTCTTATCTACTCCAAATCCGAAGAAGAGCATGAAACCCATTTGAGATTAATTCTAGAAACCCTAAGAGAGCATCAGCTGTATGCTAAGTTCAGTAAATGTGAGTTCTGGTTGAAGGAGGTTGGATTCTTAGGCCATGTGCTATCAGCAGGAGGAATATCGGTAGATCCCAAGAAGATCAAATCAGTCCTGGAATGGGAAGCCCCTACCACTCAAACGGAAGTTAGAGGTTTTCTCGGATTAGCGGGATATTACCGCAAGTTTGTTGAAGGATTTTCCAGTATTGCCCGTCCGATGACCCAATTGTTGAAGAAGGACAAGAAGTTTGAATGGACCCCTAAGTGTGAAGAGAGTTTTCAAGAGCTCAAGAAGCGATTGGTGACCGCCCCTGTCCTAACCATGCCCGATATCACCAAGAATTTTGATGTCTATTGCGACGCTTCCAAACTTGGACTTGGTTGCGTACTGATGCAAGAAGGAAAGGTCATAGCTTACCTCTCTCGGCAGCTTAAACCTCATGAAGAAAATTATCCAACCCATGATCTAGAATTAGCAGCCGTGGTCCTAGCTTTGAAGACTTGGAGGCATTATTTGATGGGCAACCGCTGTGAGATCTACTCCGACCACAAGAGTTTGAAGTATATATTCACCCAGAAGGAGTTGAACATGAGGCAACGGAGATGGATAGAGTTGATCAAGGATTATGATCTAGAAATTCACTATCACCCCGGTAAGGCCAATGTAGTGGCCGATGCGTTGAGTAGGAAGCCGTGTTCGTTGAATATGAGGATCAAGGAAGAGCAACCTATGTTGCACCAAGAGTTTGAAAGATTTGGATTGGAGCTAGTCAGTCAAGGATTCCTCGCCAACCTTGAGTTTCAACCCACCTTGATGAGCCAAATCAAAGAAGCCCAGAAGGGAAATGAGAGTATTGAAGGAATCAAGCGCAGAATTGGTTCCGGCAAGGTGCCAGGATTTGAAGAAGATGATCAAGGAGTTCTTTTGTATAAAGGCCGTATTTGTGTGCCTGCTGATTCAGAATTGAAGGAAGTAATTATGAAGGAAGCCCATGAGACACCTTACTCCATCCACCCCGGTGGAACTAAGATGTACCAAGATCTGAAGGAACAATTTTGGTGGCATGGAATGAAGCGCGAGATTGCATCGTTTATATCCAAGTGTGATATCTGCCAAAGAGTCAAGGCTGAACATCAACGTCCTGCTGGTTTGCTGCAACCTTTGCAAGTTCCGGAATGGAAGTGGGAATCTGTTGGAATGGATTTCATCACTGGATTTCCAAAGTCTAGCCGTGGAAATGACTCTATTTGGGTCATTGTGGATAGACTAACCAAAGTGGCCCATTTTATTCCTGTCAAGACCACTCATCGCTCAGATCAGCTAGCAGATCTGTATCTATCCAGAATTGTCAGTTTGCATGGAATCCCTAAAACCATAGTTTCTGATCGAGGAACCCAATTCACCTCGAGATTTTGGAAAAGCTTACATCAAGCTTTGGGAACCAAGTTAGCCTTCAGCACCGCTTACCACCCTCAGACTGATGGACAGACTGAAAGAGTGAATCAAATACTTGAAGATATGTTGAGAGCCTGTGTCCTAGCTTATGGAGCTAAGTGGGAAGATTGTCTGCCCTTCGCGGAGTTTTCCTACAACAACAGTTATCAAGCCAGTTTGCAAATGGCCCCATTTGAAGCTTTGTACGGAAGAAAGTGTCGTACCTCTCTGAATTGGTCAGAAACTGGAGACAGTCAGATTTTTGGACCAGATATGCTGCAAGAAGCCGAGGAGAAAGTTCGCAGAATTCGTGAATACCTCAAGGCAGCCCAATCAAGACAAAAGAGTTATGCCGACAAGAGACGTCGAGAACTGACCTTCCAGATTGGAGATTTTGTTTATCTCAGAGTATCACCCCTCAAGGGAATGCAAAGATTCCAAGTAAAAGGAAAGCTTGCCCCAAGATATATTGGACCCTTCAAGATACTAGACCGCAGAGGAGAAGTGTCTTATCAGTTGGAAATGCCCCCGGAATTGTCTGAAGTGCACGACGTCTTTCACGTGTCGTTACTTCGGAAATGTCTGGAAGTTCCGGAGAAGCCCGAGGTCTTCAAGAATATTGATCACCGGTCTGTGGACATCAACAAGGACTTGACCTATCGTGAAATGCCTATCCGTATCCTCGAGGAAGCTTATCGAACCACTCGAACCCGAAGCATCAAATTTCTGAAGGTTCAGTGGAGTAATCACACCGAAGATGAAGCCACTTGGGAACGAGAAGATTACCTTCAGAAAGAATTTCCCAATCTTTTCAGTTCTTAACTAGTGAATCTCGGGGACGAGATTCTTTTTAAGGGGGGAAGATTGTAACAACTCAGAATTTGTAATCCAACTCTTATTAAATAAAGTGTCAAATTTTGGACCCAAATAAAACTTTTATCTATTATTGTATGCATACATGCATCTTCTCTTATATGAATTCTATGATTTTATGTGTGTTGTTTTTGTTTGAGCATTGGTTATATAATCCTAAGTGAACCAACATAATCAATTGGGAAAGATTATAGGAACCAAAGCAACAAGAAATAAAAATAGGTAAGAAAGAGAGAAAGTTAATAGGATCTAGAAATTGTTATTGACTGCACCACTTTGAGCCACTAGATTAAGAATTCTGTAAATCAAATCAGTATTTTGCCAACTAGTTGAGCTTAACCAAGTTATGGACTAACTCAACCAACAAAGAGCTACCAAAAATTCAAATTGGAACATCACTCAAACTTGAGCCAAAGTCTGAATCTGCAAACAGAAACCAAACCAAATTTGAATTATAAATTTTTGCAAAACTCATTATTTCTCCAGAACAAAAATATGCCTGGGTACCTTATCCAATATGATGAGCACCCAAAGTGGCAAATTTGAAAAATTCGAATTTTGAATTCTTGTAAGCATTTCGTCGAACACTGGCAGCAACAAATCGAGGTGAGATCAAAGTTACTGGAGCTGCACTGTTTGAGCTCGCCCAGGCACTGCTGCCATGCCCTCTGGCCGCACCTCGATCGATCCCAGCTCCCCCAGGCCCGACCCAGGCCGTGAGAAGGGGAGGGAGAAGGAGAAAAACACCCAGGACCCCCTCCCAGTAACCCACTGTCCCGCGCGATGCCGACCATCGGGAAGGCGCCAGAGGAGACCCACAGCGCCCCGCAGCCGAGTCGACACCAGCCCAGCACCACCCCGAGGCCGCCGTGACCGGAGCAAGCTCCAAACGCCGCCAGGACCCCCGCGACGGCAAGCTTTTGGTCGCCTTGCTCCCGGCCACCTGAGGCTATAAAAAGCCCCTCCGATCAAACGGAGATACTCACCCAGCCACCAGCTACCTCCCAGACATCACCGCTTCTTCCCTCTCGCTCTGCTTCGCCATAGCCAACCTCGCCGGCGCAGTACTGGACAGGAGGAGCGCCGCCGCGTTCAAGCACCGGGGAGCGAACTTCTGCAGGGAATCGGAGGAGGAGAAGCACCGCAGCCGATCCCGATCATCGCCGTCGAGTTTCGCTTCCTCTACGCCCCGCCGCCGCCGTCGAACGCCGTCGCTGCTCGCAGGTGAGATCCCGCCCGTGCTGAGAAAGAAGATGACCCTGAGCCGTTGGATCCCGATCGGACGATAGCATACCGATTCGGGTTCGTAATTAGATCTGACAGCGCGACCCCACCTGTCAGCATCCATTTTTATTTCTCCCGCCCCGCGCGAAGCGTTTTCTGGGCCGGCCCGTTCGGGGTCTGCTCAGGCTGGGCCCGTTTGGCGAGAAATCGGTCCGATTCGTTTTTAAATTAATTCCCGCCCGTTTTATTTATTTCAAATATGTTTCAGATGGTATTTTCAAATTCAAATTCCTCGAGTTTTATAAATCCAAATTTAGCAAATAAATATTCATTGGAAAGCTTATAAAATACTCTATCCAATAGTACTGGTTAGATTTCAAAATCAGTTAAGAATAAAATTGGATATGAATAGTGTGACCATAGCTTGTTAAATAATGAAAGATTTCTAGGAAATTATTTAAGCCATCAAAAATTATAAAAATTAGAATGTGAACTTGCTAATGACCCCTCTTACTGTTAGTCAACACTAATCTACCCCAAACCCTATTAGTGTGATCATTTAGATCCTAACCCAAACCTATTTGTTAGCATAAAATGATAGATCACTAGTGCACACTTAGAATTAATTGCCCTCATTACCAATTCACTTAGTGGATCATTCCCACTTAAACTTGCCTTAGCAACCCTAAATCAACACCAATGCTGCACAAGTGAACCACCTATGCCACCTAGTAGAGTATCTAGCTTGCACACTTGAAGAAAAACTTCCCATCCAACACTATAAAAATGCAACATGAATACTTTGGTTAGCAAACAAAGATGTGTGCTTGGTGTGTTGTTAGCTTGGTGAAGTGATGGTGTGCTTTGTGTTTATTCGTTATTAGACGCTAGTGTTGCCGAGGAGGATATTGGAAGGGATTATTATTATCAAGAAGAAGAAGAAGAAAACCCCGGACACTTTGCCAACCAAGGCAAGCCATCTTTTGATTCATACTCCCACTACCTAGTTTTAATATTGCATTCTACTTGTTTTAAGTAAATTGCATGATTGAATTGCTAGAGTAGAATGATAGAAGCATATTGATGTCTTGATTATCAAGAGCATCAAGCTGAGTTTATCCAACCCTAGTAGTAGTACTATCACTCAATGTAGTTGCTTAGCCGCTAATAAAAGTTGAGGCTATCTCTGGAGGAACCCCATTTGAAAGGTGGTGACTTGACATTGAAACTTGAAATGGGAGATTGCTCCTACATGATGGCTTTATGAAAGAAAATAATCTTGACTAAGAACTATGAAATGTATTTCTCAATTGACAACGAGTGATGTACATGGGTGCCAATTATAACGTACAACCACGTTACCCCTATATGGGAAGGGGCTAAATCCGTAGCTTGTTTATCTTAGTATGGGAGGTCTTGCATCAAATCTTCATGGAAGGACTCCACGGGCGGATACTTCTTGACCAGGTGGATTCCACTAACCCGGTCTCCGGGATGGGCATAACTAGAGGCGCCGGAGCGGGATTCCGTATTCCGGGCTCTAGGGAAGGATCCTATACTAGGATGAGCAAGTGAAAGGCTTTGTTTGATTATCTGAAATCCGCATACCTTTGTGTATAGCGAACCGTGGATTTCTCCCGGCAGATGTATCGAATCTTGTGGGTAAAGTGTACCCCTCTGCAGAGGTTTCAAACTATTCGAATAGCCGAGTCCTCGGTCATGGACGGTTGGCAAACTCTACCTGGCTTTTGTCAAGACTAAAAATAACAAGGGTAAACTTGGTGAATGACATGAATTTGAATTGACATGACTTGACCATGATCTTGACACATTGAAGTTCCTCTTTAGAATGAACTTAGAGAACTAAACCTCTTTTCTACTAATGAACATTCTTGGGAAATAAAACTAGCTTTTGCAAACCAACTTAGTGCTTAGTCCACTATACCCAACCTTGCATATCTACTTCATCTTTTCATTTATAAGATGGTTTGCGAGTGCATCCAATGTACTCACGGCTGTGTCCCTGGCTATCAACTTGGCCAGAATATGGGGAGGAGTACCAGGAGGAAGGGTATGAAGAAGAGTACCAGAACTAAGCTCGTCTCCGTGAGTCGCCATTTGCCTGTAGGGTGAAGGCATGGGCCGAAGACGTTAATTCCGCTGCTATATTGTGTTGTAATATGAACTTGGTCAATATGACCATTGTATTTGAGCTACCGTATTGTAATGTCTATGGAACTGGTTACCAACTACGTTATGTATATCGCAACAATGGTTCTGGGATTGCGGTGGAATACATAACGGGCACTTCGAATTTGTATCAAATTTGAGGTCGTTACAGAAGGTTACCAAGCCGGCGTCTCCTGCACACCCAGACGCACCTGATGCAAGTCACAACACCTCTCCGGCGCCGGTGTCTTCGCCCGCGCCTAAGAAAACCCCTTCTCCGGCGAGGGACGATCCTCCACCGGAACAAGATTACTCTGCCCCCGACGTCCATATGGACTCGGGGGCTCAACAGAACCCCTCAGCCTCCGATGTCCAGATGGACACCGGGGCCCAACAAAACCCTTCAGCCTCTGATGTCCAGATGGACACCAGGGCCCAACCAGATGTTTCCAACACTGCTGACAATGCCGGCGCCAGCGACAAGAGTGCTGGTATAGACAAAGGAAAAGGACATGCAATCCCTGAAGTCCAGACTACCCCGGCACCATCCTCTGCTGGCCAAGCTACATCGGCCGCGCTGGAACAAGCAGCCCCTGAAACTCCCTCAACTGAGAAGACTTCTGTCCCTGCCAATCCTGCTGCCCCGGCCAAGACCACTGTCCCGGCCAAGTCTACTGCCACGGCCAAGTCCGGCACTCTCAAGATCAAGCCGGACAAGCCCGGCACACAATCTGCTGCTACTGCACCTGCTAAAGCAGTACCCTGGCCCAGCTCTGCCCTGGCCCTGCATTTTGGCAAGGCTGCAGCCCGGCCCAGCTTCTTTGATATGCCGGAACTTGAGGGCCGTGTCTCCCTGCTGACGAAAAGCGACAAGAGCCTTGGGTCTCTTAAGGAGCACTGCATCAGGTGGAATGACGCCGACAGTATGGACACTGCCGACTCCAAGAGCAAGAAGTTGGCCGAAGCTTTGGCTACTGACAATCCAGCTGATATCCTAGCCGCGAAGCCCATTCCTATTGCCTGCAAGCTCCTCAGCCTCCAGCAAAGACTTCACCTCCTAGCCAATGCCACCAACGTAAGTCTTTTCTACATATATCCCCAGTCCCCAAAAATGTCGGCTATCCGGGATATGGGCACCCGGGATTTTCCAATACCTTTTGCACCTAGCTCTTTTCAAATTAACTATCCGGTATATAAGCTCGATCTAAGCTTCAAATCCTAGTCACCGAGGGCCAGGATAGGTGCGCAGCACCTGTACCGGATCTTTAACAGCATGAACACTTCATATAATCTTCAATTGTACTGATATGTTAGACTTCTCTCATAACCTTTCAACTCCTAACACAGCGTATGAACAACACCCGCACCGACATGTACCATGATTTGGTGTGCAAGCATCGGAAGTTATCTGACATGCATAGCAAGCTCCGGCTGGAACTGCGCCAGAAAGGTAAACTCAGCTGACATACCCAATATGCCGGATACCTTCCCTCTTTTTACTTCGGAATATTTCTCTTGCCAACGCATAACCTTTACCGACATATTTCAGCCACCACTGAAGAGCAAGTCACCGCGCTCCTCCAGAGGGTGAAGGAACTGACCGGTATGCCGGATTCTGCTGAACTTTTACTACTCAACTTGTACTTCAAATCCTTCAATTCTTGTCACTATTTTCTATCTTCTCATTCTTTTAACTTCAAATCTCTGCAGATGAGAAAGCTGCACTGGAGGCACGCTACTAGGACTGCGTATCCTCGATGGATGTGGCCAAGCAGTTGGATGACCGGGATGCCGCCCACAAAGCCGAGGTTGAGCAATTGAAGGGCCGGGTTGCTGAGCTTCTAGGGGAGAAGGAACAGAGGGAGGGCCAACTTAAGAAAACCCAGGAGCTGCTTGTCACTTCAGAAGCCGACGCATCCAATGCCCACGCAGAACTGAATGGCTTGAAGGAGCAGGCCACCAAATGGGAAGTTGCAATTGCCCAGCTCAATGCCGAACTCGCCAGTAAGCTTCAAATCCTTTTCCCTTATCCTGCCCGACATACCATGACCTTTTCCGGCACAACCTTTACGCCGACATATACTCCTTTTGCTAACATAGTTTCTATTTTCAGACATGTTTCCTGCTTCCGTCGAAGATGTTGAGAAGGCTCTACAGTTGGATAGAGTGGACTGGGGTGTTCTGGTTGACTCGGCCAACTGGGACATGTCGGAACAGCTGGTGGCCCTGCAAGCCCGGAAGAACGCCATGACCTCCTACACGGAAGACCTCTTTCTTGGCGCCCAGGAGGCATATTCTTCCCTCTGGCTGGGACAAAGGACACCCACTGATCCTGTTGATCTCGGCAATGATCTGCAGCTTTCCAAGGTTCGCCTCCGAGAATGGCAGGATTCCGGCGCAAGGGTGGGAGCTGATGAAGCTCTCACCTACTTCCTATCCTCGTACGAGAAAGTTGACTTGGAGACTTTGCGCATTGTGCGTGAAGGATCCACCTGGACCACGGATCTGGAACATATCCGGCGTCGGCAAGAATTATCGCACAGCTATGTGGATTATGGCGACACCGAAGCCTTTGTCCGGGACATCTGTGAGCCGGAGAAGAAGGAGGACGACGCCAAAGATGCTACCGACGCTGAGGGCTCTGATTCTAGCCAAGACGAAGAAGAAGCTGAAGAAGCCAACACTGAAGTTCCAGAACAGGGATTTGTCCTAGCCGGAGGTGATGGCTCCATTCTATCTGCTGGATCCAGCACACCTGAAGCCGACGTCTCTACTGCCACCACTCCACCCGCCGGTGGCTCTGCTTCCACGCCGGCCTCTTGAACTTTGCTCCAAAAAACTTCAAGCTTTATCAGATCCCCGGTATGCCGGGTGCAGATGTAATATATATGTTTAATTTCCCTTAGGTTTGCTACCTGAACATGTCTTAACTTGGTTTGCTTGTTTATCAATGCCGGATCATCTTTAGGCTTAAGTCACCGAGTTTGTTTTCCTGTTTCCCTAACTCCACAACCTTGGCTACTTGTCTACCTCTTTTGGCTTTTGACTTATGAGTCTCAAGGTTGCTTCATTAAACATACAGTACTTCAACTTTGAAACTTAGACTTCAAATCATCCGACATTTCAAGTTTTTACTTTGGCAATAACATAAACATCGGTTCGCTTGTTTTATATTTCCTTAGCCATTTTCCATGTGTAGACAATCTCTGGCATCTACTCTTGCTAGCCATGAAGCCGGATTCCGGACAACAGCTAAGTCGAAGAGCGGCCTTTGGTGCTGACACACTACTAGGCCGACATAGGAAACATTCTGGTCAAGCCAACCGGCATATAAACAAAAACTGAAAATAAACAACGATATATCTCGGAGGCAGTGCCCGATTTCTTCGGGATGCCGACATTTCATTCATTAGTCTTGTGCCGGTCTAAAGCGCCGGCACACATAGCAAAATGGAAATACATACATTATGCTGCTCAGGAGTAAAAGGGATGGAGTAGAGCTATGTTCCATGGTCGCTTGGTTTCTTCTCCGGACCTGTCCACCTTGTCCTTCTTGGGGGCCTATGCATCTATAAGATAATAGGCATCATTGTGCAGAGCTCTGCTCACTATGAATGGCCCCTCCCATGGAGGAGTTAACTTATGCCGGCCCTCTGTGCCTTGCCTTAGCCGGAGTACTAGATCTCCCTCTTGGAATCTCCTTGGATTCACCTTCTGCGCATGATAGCATCTAAGGTTCTGCTGATATACTGCTGTTCTTGACGGTGTTATTTCTCGTGCTTCTTCCAGCAGATCAACATCATTTTCCCTCGCTTCTTTGGCCTCTTCCTCAGTATATAGCACCACTCTTGGTGCATCATGTATCACATCTGTTGGAAGCACAGCTTCTACTCCATACACAAGAAAAAATGGTGTATAGCCTGTTGACCTATTCGGAGTTGTCCTTAAACTCCAAAGCATTGCTGGCAATTCATCTAGCCAACATCCTGGAGTTTTCTCCAGTGGCTCTATGAGCTGGGGTTTTATGCCGGATAACACTAGTCCATTTGACATTTCTACTTGGCCATTGGCACAAGGGTGAGCGACCGACGCAATGTCCAGCCGAATTCCCACCTCCTCACAAAATCTGGCAAATGGCCCTTGGGCAAAGTTCGACCCATTGTCAGTGATGATGCCATGGGGAACACCATATCTTAAGATTATGTCTTTTAAGAATTTTACTGCTGTGTGGCCATCACACTTGCTTATGGGTTCACTTCAATCCATTTGGTGAACTTGTCCACCATGACCAGGATATGGGTCATCTTTCCCCTTGCCAGCTTAAATGCCCCGACCATATCCAGACCCCAAACAGCAAAGGGCCAGGTTATCGGGATAGTCTTTAAGGCTGACGCCGGCTGATGGATCTAGTTGGCTTATCTTTGACACCCATTGCACTTCCGGACCAAGTCTTCGGCCTCCTGTAATGCCGTTGGCCAGTAAAACCCATGCCGGGATACCTTTGCCACCAATGCTCTGGATGAAGCATGATGACCACACTCCCCCTGATGAATTTCCCAGAGCATCTCCAGGCCTTCCGCAGACTCAACACATCTCTGCAATACTCCGGTGGCACTTCTTTTGTATATTTCCTTGTTTATGATAGTATATCACTTGGATCTCCTTGTAACCCGGCGTGCCTCTGTTTCATCCATCCGCACTTGACCATCTACCAAGAAATCCATGATAGGACGTGCCCATGAGGGCACTTCCCTGACAGTGAACATTGCCTGATCTATCTCCATCATTTCGACCGACACATAATCGATCTCCATGGGCTGCGAAGTCCCCGGGACTGAGGGATCAGTCCCCGGGTATGCCGGAGCAGTCCTCGGGTATACCGGCACAACCTCTTGGTACATCTTACCCTTGCCTTTATTTCCGCTCCGGAATACTGCACTCACTGCATATGTCAGCCCAGTCCCCGGGACTGAGAGATCAGTCCCCGGGTTATCTGACCTGGCTCCGGCATCTATTTCCATCGGAACTGCATCCTTCGGGCTTGGCGGGACATAAATGGAAGATGACTCCGGCGAGGGCTTGATTGACGGCTTCCTCAGATGCTCCAGCGAAATGCTGGGCAGGATTGAATCTCTGGAAGATCCCATCTTGGACAATGTATCGGCTGCTTCATTCTGAGCCCGGGGAACATGCCGGAACTCACAACCTTCGAAGTAACCACTCAACTGCTGCACCAGGAAATGGTAGGATCCCATGTTTGCATCATGCGCATCCCATATGCCGGAACACTACTGAATCACTAAGTCAGAATCACTGAAGCACATAATCCGGCAAATGCCTATGTCCTTAGACACCTTCAGGCCATGCACAAGTGCCTCATATTCTGCCACATTACTTGATGCTGCAAAATGAATCTGCAGAACATATCTCAATTGGTCATTCTTAGGTGAACTGAGAACTATGCTGGCACCCAAGCCGTGAATTGTCTTGGACCCATCAAAATGCATCCTCCAATAGTTTGCATTGGGCAATGGTGGCTCATATTGTATCTCTGCCCAGTCAATGAAGAAATCCGCCAACACCTGTGACTTGATTATATCTCTTTTGTCATATTGAGGAGTATATGGTGACAGCTCTATTGCCCATTTGGCTATCCTGCCACTGGCATCTTTGTTGCCTATGATCTCCGAGATAGGGGCCTCGGCCACTACCCGGATTGGATGCTCTTGGAAGTAATGCTTGAGTTTCTTGGCCGCCATATAGACACCATACGTCATCTTCTGATAGTGTGGGTAGTTTTGCTTTGAGGTAGAGAGGACTTCACTCAGATAATATACCGGCCGCTGCACAGTTCTGCCTCCTTCCTCTCGCTCCACTACCACCACTACACTAACAACCCTGTTAGTTGCCACTATATAGAGCAACATTGGTTCCCTGGGCATCGGAGATGCCAACACCGGCGCTGTTGACAACATCTGCTTCACCTCCTTGAAAGCTGCATATGCTTGCGTTGTCCAGACAAATGTGTCAGACTTCTTCATCAATTGATACAATGGCAAAGCTTTCTCTCCCAGTCGGCTTATGAAACGGCTCAGGGACGCAAGGCACCCAGTGAACTTCTGTACTTCCTTCAAATCCGTCGGTGGCTTCATTCTCTCTATTGCACGAACTTGCCGGGATTCACCTCAATACCCCGGCTGGAGACCAGGAAACCGAGCAACTTGCCTGCTGGCACACCGAAGGTATACTTAGCCGGATTCAACTTCATCTGGAATCTCCTCAGATTCGCAAAGGTTTCCCGGAGGTCATCTATTAGAGTCCTGCTCTTCTTGGTTTTTATGACGACATCATCGACATATACCTGCACATTTTTATCTATTTGGTCATGCAAACACTTTTGCATACACCTCTGGTAAGTTGCACCGGCATTTCTTAAACCGAATGGCATGGTGAGATAGCAATAAGCCCCGTACGGGGTAATAAAGGATGTCTTTATTTGATCCGCCTCATACAATGGGATCTGGTGGAAACCAGAATATGCATCTACGAACGATAACAGTTCACATCCGGCCGTGGAATCAATCACTTGATAGATCCGAGGGAGCGGGAATGGATCTTTAGGACATGCCTTGTTCAAGTTGGTGTAATCAACACACATCCGCCATACTTTTACTGTGGCGGGCTCATCCTTCTTCTTCTCCACCAAAACCGGATTAGACACCCAATCCGGATGCAGTACTTCCTTGATAAAGCCGGAGGCTAGGAACCTGGCCACTTCCTCCCAAATTGCTTTCCTTCTATCATCCACATTCCGCCGGAGCGGCTGCTTTACCGGCTTAGCATCCGGCCTTACATGCAGTGCGTGCTCAGCCAGCTCCCTCGGCACACCTTGCAGGTCTGAAGTAGACCATGCAAAGATATCCTGATTCTCACGGAGGAAGCTGATGAGCTCGCTTTCCTATTTGGGGTTGCTACCTGTGATGGCGCCAGAAAAGTATTGATGTTGGCGTATGGTTGATGTGGAAGCAGACGTCCTTGTGCGTGGTGCTTGACCAGCCCGTTGGGAACCCCAAGAGGAAGGTATGATGAGTGTAGCGGCTAGTTTTCCCTCAGTTAAGAAACCAAGGTTTAATGTCGATCAAGAGAAGAGAGACGATGACGACTGAAGGTGTTTGTGGAACCTGCACACACACAAACAAATACTTTGTTCCCAACTTGCGATGAGGTTGTCAATCTCACCGGTTTGCTTGAAACAAAGGTTATGAGTGTATCGAGTGGGAAACAGTAGTAATATGCTAGTAAAGTAAACAGTGCGGGAAAAGTAAACAGTTGATTGCAATATGATTAAAATAGGACCAGGGTCCACAGTTCACTAGTGGTGTCTCTCCATAGATAAAATAACATGCTGGGTAAACAAATTACAGTTGGGCAATTGATAGAATAGAGCTAACGTGATATGTCAAGAAGATCACTATGAGATTTACTCTGGGCATTACAACAAAATACATAGACCGCCATCCAACTGCATCTATGACTAATAATCCACCCCCGGGGATATCATCCGAACACCCTAGAAGTATTAAGTTGCGAACAACAGATAATTGCATTAAGCAAAGTGTGTAATGTAAACAAAGCATATGCCCTTGAGCATATGAATGTTGTTTTCTCCCTAGTAGCAACAGCACATCTACCACCTTAGAGGTTTCTGTCACTAGGGAGATGTGCTGTTGCTACTAGGGAGAAAACAACATTCATATGCTCAAGGGCATATGCTTTGTTTACATTACACACTTTGCTTAATGCAATTATCTGTTGTTCGCAACTTAATACTTCTAGGGTGTTCGGATGATATCCCCGGGGGTGGATTATTAGTCATAGATGCAGTTGGATGGCGGTCTATGTATTTTGTTGTAATGCCCAGAGTAAATCTCATAGTGATCTTCTTGACATATCACGTTAGCTCTATTCTATCAATTGCCCAACTGTAATTTGTTTACCCAGCATGTTATTTTATCTATGGAGAGACACCACTAGTGAACTGTGGACCCTGGTCCTATTTACATCATATTGCAATCACCTGTTTACTTTTCCCGCACTGTTTACTTTACTCGCATACTATATTGTTTTCCACTCGATACGCTCATAACCTTTGTTTCAAGCAAACCGGTGAGATTGACAACCTCATCGCAAGTTGGGAACAAAGTACTTGTTTGTGTGTGTGCAGGTTCCGCGTTGCTACTGGCTGAAGACGAGTTAACAAGTATCATTAACGGTGCCCTTGTTGGAGTGTTACTAAGCCGGTCCGCATCACCTTCAGTCGTCATTGTCTCTCCTCTCTTGACCGACATTAAACCTTGGTTTCTTAACTGAGGGAAAACTAGCCGCTACACTCATCATACCTTCCTCTTGGGGTTCCCAACGGGCTGGTCATCACCACGCACAAGGACAGTCTCCTTCCACATCAACTGGTCGCCATCAGCTAATTTTCTGGCGCCATCAACCGGTAGCACCGGGCTGCACTGTTACTCCGGCCCCCACCGGCCGAAGCTGCTCCTTGCCCGGCCGACACATTCTGGCCAGCTTTCTTGCTACCGACATTCTTGTCAGCATGGCCGGCACTCTTCTGCACCACCACCTGCTTTCTGGCGATTGCCAGATCATACACCTAGATCTGCTTGTCTCGGCGGCCAGAGGTTACACTTCTGGCATGCCGGACGCTCGGATGCGGGGACGAAGCTTGGCCCTTCGACCTCCCACCGGCACCTCCTGCTGACACAACGTACTGGGATGCCCCGACACCTAAGTTCGCCTTCTTGAAGGTCTCCTACTGCTTGGTAGCTTTAGCCAAAAGATGGTTAAGCCGGGCTTGCTGCTCACGCAGTGCTTCGCAGGATAAATTAGATAGGTCCTTAGCTACCTCCGCTGCTGCTCTAAGGTTTTTTACTAGAGAGCTATAAATTACCTTAGGTACAGTACTAGTTGCAGTATGACCCTTATCACTAGCACCTTTTTCTAGCTCAGTGTTAAGATCTCTACCTCTAGTTCTAACCTCGTCTATCCGGCTAGGTCGGGTTACCACAGGTGTAAAACCATGGGCTGCCTCATACTCACGGAGTTGCTGGTTAAGCCATTCGCGCTCCTGATGCATGACCAGGGCCTCATCGACGAGGGCCTGGCGAGATCCCTCTAGGACCTCCCTTGTCTGCTTCAGATCATCGCCGGATCGCACCGGCTCAAGAAGCCGATCAATGATGGGAAGAAGCACCTGCCCCGTAGCCGGCACGCTGGAAGTGCCGGCCAGGTTCTCAACACGCTCCAACAGAGGACGTGCTGACCTCTCGACCTTCGGCGGCTCCGGGGGAGTATCCGCTGCTGCTGCTGACTTGCCGGCACCATCTGCCGGTGGCACGGATGTGCCGGCCATCATCACCTCGACCGACTCTACTGAGCAAGTGCTACGCCCAGCGTGAGCCAGCCGATGCGACGGAGGATCCGCCGCCACCAGCACCTTCTTCCTGCAAATACTCTCAGTCCCCACGTACACCTCGTGGGAACCGAAAGACATGATCCGGCCGTCCCTGGGAAACAGCCGGCCGCCGAGACATCCGGCGTTGTCACTGATGAAGCTGAGCAAGCCTAGCCTCTGGACAAGGCTAGAGACCACACGCACTCCCGAAGCTGCTATCACGAACCCCGTCCGAATAAACACTCCGCCCAACATATCGATCTGCCCCACGGTGGGCACCAAATGTCATCGTGGTGAAACAACATATGCCATGGGATAGCTTAAATGGGGGCCAAACTAGGTGCTGGAGGATTCGGGAGAGGGGAACAAGCTGAAAAGCACGACAGAAAGGAACACAGATCTACCCAGGTTTGGGGCTCTCGTAAGGAGATAACACCCCTACTCCTGCTCTACTGGTTATATATTTGGATCGATGGAGTACTCAACAATGGCGCTTCCAAGCTCTCAGCTAGAGGAGGAAGATGAACTGCTAAGTGTAGGAACACTCTGGGACCAACCCCCTTCTAGGGCTCCCTGTGCCACCTTATATAGTGGTGGCCAGGGTTACAATGGTCACTCGAGACCAGGAGACACCAAGTACACTCTAAATAGGGCAGGCTGACGAAGGCAGAGACCCTTGACTTTCTCCCTGATTGCTCTCGATGGGACTCACCGTCGCTGTACCTTGTACTTCTTGGACTGTGACCTTACTACTGTGAGGTAAGGGCTGTACTTGTGCGCAGTGAGGGTAGGTAAACCTCCACTGTGCACCCTGTCAACATGATCTCCCTCCATACGGGGCAGAACCTCTCCTTGATTGTAGGGACGTGACACCTTGGTTGACTTATATAAGAAATGAGTTGTATATGGAGATATATAATTGTGCTACATGAAATCTATTGATATATCTGTATACTGCTATATCATATCTGTTAATACCTGTATATATACGCCAGACAGAATAATTTCTGTATAAAACCTGTAATATTTCTATGGTGCACTAACTTGTAATTCTGTGGCGCACCTAATTCTGTGGCGCACCAAGCCAAAATGCGCCACAGAATTCCTTAATTCTGTGGCGCATTAGGTCTTGGTGCGCCACAGAATTCCTTATTTCTGTGGCGCATGTGCTGGTGCGCCACAGAATGCTTATTTTTGTGGCGAAGATTCTGTGGAGCACCACCCATGCGCCACAGAATGCATATTTTGGTGCGCCACAGAAGAGGTTTTCCCTACTAGTGTATGTATCCCAGATATGACCGTTGGCCATATCCCGGACCAATATGCCAGACCAACGACCTATAAAGGTCGGGTAATCTAGCTCCCTGCTCCTGCACAACATATCAAATAAGTTAGCCGGCATATTTGTGCATATGCCGGCACTCCTCCATAAGTATCCCGGTTAATCCGGCTTATCTAACCTCAGGCCGGGATACACTTATATGTCGGTCTGGCCGACGCTCCTATATCCCGGCCAGACCCCATCTAGGTCAACTGACATAAAGTCAACCTTATTCTTTGTGTCTTTCTAGTCTCTTGACCCTACCGGGGGTCATCCCCCCAACACCAGTAAAGAGTTGCTTTCAATACCTTTGATAGTAGTAGCCCCCAAGGCTATAATCGAAAAATCCTTCACATATAATCTTGTCTATAAATTTTGCACTTGTCGGTGCCATCCTTCTTCTTTCTTATTTCATCTTCTTTATGACATCGATGAATACGTTACTCTGTATGAGTGCGAACAGTTTTATGGGCAGCACTGTAATTTTCTCGATTTTTGACCATTACTGGGCTACCATTTCCGCTCTTTGCGCCATGTCTCAGCCCACGATCCTTCCCCCAGAAGGTATATAAGGGGCGTAATGGGGGATTTTACTGTTTACCAGCTCATTCCCTCCGCCGCCTCCATTGCCGATCTCTTCTCCTCTCTCCGTCCGTGCATAGCCCCCAAGCGTGTGGTGCGATAGATGCGCATGAAGCACCTGGCCACCAAGAACACCATGGCCAAGAAATCCTCTACCACCAACTGGGTACGCTCTGCCATCACACTGAAAGAGGTGGAGAAGGCCAAGGCAGATGGCCTCATCTCCGCCCAGGATTCCATCAAGTTTCCCAGTACTAAGCGGATCCCGCAGCCCCCAAGCGGCTACCGGGTAATGTTTCTTGCTTTCCTCCTCCGCGGCCTTTCTCTTCCTGCCCATGAGTTTCTCCGTGGGCTTCTCTTTGTCTACAGTGTGTAGCTCCACCAGCTCACACCAAACTCCCTTCTTCACATTGCTTGTTTTGTGACTCTCTGCGAGTCATTCTTGGGCATTGAACCCCACTTTCTTCTCTGGAGGTCAATCTTTCGGCTTCGCCCCAATGTTGCTCTAGCTAGAAAGCCTGAATTGGGCGGAGCCGTTGTCTCTGTGCGCCCTGAAGCGCAGTACCTCGAGTTTTCCTTTGCCGCATCTGTCCAGGGGTGGAGAACCAAATGGTTCTATATCAAAGATAGCAAAGCCTCCCCTGAAGACCAATATGGGTTAGCCCCTTTTGAAGCCTCCAAGGAAGTGAAGAAATTGGTGTCGTGGGATGCGCTTCCCTCAGATGCGGAGATAGCACAAGTTCTTCCTCTTCTGCCTCGCATTCAGGCTTTGAAAGGAGGCCAAGGAGGAGCTTTGTCGGGTATCCAACTCATGGCGTTCTTTGTGCAACGTCGAGTTCAACCCCTGCAGCACCACCTCACCAAGCTCTGGAATTACTCTGGCTTGGAAGATCCTAGTCGCGTCTTTGAAGATTTGATAGAGAAAAAAGATGTCGACAAGCGAGTTAGGAGCCTTACCAAGCTCACCAAGGATCATGCGGTTGCTGACTTGACAGCTGACTACTTCGACTCCGTGCACCCTCTGCCTGAGGTATGTATCTTTGTGTCCACTTGTTGTCAAATTTCATTTGCTTCGACTTTACGCTATTCTTTGCCTTTGTACTCTACTAACTTATTTATATGCAGGGTCACCAATTCCTTGTTTCGCACCCTCCTCTTCCAGAGGCAGGGCCCCTTCCGGCTGATCTTGCCTCATCCGTATCTGACGCCCCCGAGGCTGACGAGAATCAGGACGGAGATAATGCCGAAGAATCGGAAGAGGAAACTAGCTCGTCGACATCGTCTCCCCCAAAGCTTGCTGAAGATGCTGGTGTCGACAAGAAGAGGAAGCGAGTCGAAGAATTTGCTTCTTCGAGTTGTGCAGCGGCTGATAAGGCCTCTGTTCCTGCAGAAGATGCGGAGTACTTTGACCTCCTGGCGTCGTAAGTGTTTTTATCTGAGTTCTTCAATTGCACCACTCTTGCCTTGTTTCTGTCATGTTACACATAACTTATTTTCTTCGTGTAGAGATGACGAAGAGCCGCCAAAAGCTGCTACAGCTACTCCTTCAATTCCCCCTGCAGTTGATGATGAGCCCCTGCCCAAGAAATTGCGCCCAGGGTTACCAGGGCCTCTGTAAAGAAGGTTCCTGCGCCCCGAAACCTCAAGCGCTTGAAGAAGGCCAAAGAACCCGATGTCTCTCTGGAAGCCCATGAATCCTTGGCTTCCCCCCATGATGTGAGCAATTTTTCCTGACTTGATTCCCTTGCATACACTTGTGCTTCTTACACGCTCTTTCTCTCAGGCATTATTAAAGAGATTCATCGCCTTGGGCACCGAATGCGCTGAGTACCTAAAGGTTGCAAAAGCTTCTGAAGGTATGTTCTATATCCAGTCATGGTTTTTCCTCCACACTTATCTTTTGCTGTTTATCTGACTTTCTTTCTTCTTCTACTGTAGCTGCTCTAGCAATAGCCAATGCCCAAATTGCGTCATTGGAGGCTGAGCTTAGTGCCTTGCAGAAGGCATATGATATTGCAGCCGCTGCCAAAGCAAGCGCTGAGAAGTCGCAGAAATTAGCGCTTGGTAAGGCGAAAAAGGCTAAAAAAGCTTTGGCCGATGCCAACCGGGAGCACGCTCAGTGAGAGCAGGCCGTAATGGAGCGCCTTCACACAATGTCTACCTCTGCTAAAAGTGAGTGTTTCGTCTTGCCTTCTATTTTGACTTCTTGTTATACTGTTGATCTTCACTAATTCTTTCCTTTACTTCTTTCTTTTTAACTTCCTTTGTCGCGCAGGATTTACCAAGGTGTCTTCTTCATCTTTGCCATCGGGCGATGATCCTCTGCTGACCGCGGTTAACCTACTCGAGGCAAACTGGATATCTATCCAGGAGACTTTTGAGTTGGTTAGCCGCGTTCTGTCGCGGTTGTTTGTCGGGTTGTGGCCGAAGAAGAAGGCAGAAGTCCCGAAGGATAACTTGGAGAATCTTGCCAAGTCCTTCGATACAATTGAGGACCCAACCCTCTAGCTGAAGGGGCTCTCTCTGAAGCGTGGCGTTGAGGGTGCTATTGCACTTTCTTTTGCTCACGGAGCGGACTTTGACTGGGAGAAGGTGAGCTCTCCCCATGGCCGCACCCGCGATGAGATGAAGATTTTCTTCAAGAATTCGAAGAAGTTGGCACCTGCACTGGTGGCAATTATTTCTCCTTCTGCAGCCTCCGCGGTGTCTACTACGTCGGCTCCAATGATGGAAGAGCCTGCACCTCCGTCGACTTCTGGCGACGGATTTGCCATGCCCTCTTCTGCCACAGAGCAAAATGCTGAGGTGGCGTAGACTTCGGCTCCTCTATAGCTTTCAATTTCTTCTTTTGAATGTAACAACCTTTTGTCGCGTGCAACCCGAGAACTTTAGCCAAAGGGTTTTGCACTTATGTAAATATATTTCCTTCTCACGAGATCTTGTGTTGCCTCTCTGAAATGTTTCTTCTTTATTTTCTTTTGACTTCCAGTCGATGCATACCAACAATCCCTTGACTGGCGGGCCTGCTCCTTCCACTGCCCGCATGTTCGACTCGATGATTTTGTCGCCTCCTAGTCGATGCAGTCAATGTGCAGAGTACTCTTTAAGGATTTTTGATCTTGAAGCTCACTTGACTTTAGCCAAACGCCAAGCACAGATGGCTATGAGCAAAGCTAGTAAAGCTTGTGGTTATCTGAAACAAATATCTTCTCTTGATGAAAAGGTTTCCAGTTTGACGGCGAAGATTGTCCATAATGAAGAATGCGAATCTTTTATTCTTGGCATTGTCGAGTCTGCCTGCGAGATGTTGCGATGTAAGGTTTTCTTCAGCTTCTCTTTTCCCTGTTTCTTCACTGTTGTTTTTGTGATGTCTTTTGCCGTTATAGGCACTTGTCTGGATTTCGCTGCTGAAGATCGTCGGGTTACCGAGCGAAATGCAGCCTTGGAGAGAATGTTGGAAGGCTGTGAGACTTTATGGTCTGATCCTCGGCATCGGAGTGCCATTGTACTGCTTCAGGACCATGCTCAGCATATTGGCGAGTCAGTTGATGGTTGCCTACGAGCTCTGACAACTATGCACTCTGTCATGCTTCCTCGCAATCCTCTGCCTCCAACTTTCTCGCTTCTTCTTGATACTTTTAGATCCAGCCACCGTATTCATAGATTGATAGAGCTGAACTTGGTGGCAAGTGCAAATTTTGCTCTTGGGTGGATGCGGAAGTGGCACCCAAGGCTTAATTACAGCACTATGTCCCTGAGTTTGGCTCCTGGTGGAGCTAGTCTTCGAGTGTAATAACTCAGAAATTGTAATCCACTTCTTATTCAATAAAGTGCCAAATTTTGGACCCCAATAAAACTTTTATCTTTTATTTCATGCATACATGTATTTTCTACTATAAGTATTCTATGATTTTATGTGTGTTATTTTTGATTGTGCATTGGTTGGTTAATTATAAGTAAACCAACAGAAACAATTGAGAAGAATATTAGGAACCAAAGAAACCAGAAATAAAAATAAGAAAGAAAAAGATAAGATTTAGATGATCTAGAAATTGTTATTGACTACCCTACTTTGAGCCCTTGATTTAAGCAATCTGTAACTCAAATCAATGATTGGCCAACTAGTTGAGCTTAACCAAGTTATGAACTAACTCAACCAACAAAGATCTACCAAAAATTCAAACTAGAACATCACCCAAACTTGAACCAAAGTTTGAATCTGAATCAGTAACTATATCAAATTTGAAATATAAATTTTTGCAAAACTCATCCTTTCACTGTAACAAAAATATGACTGGATACCTTAGCCAATATGTTGAGCACCCAAATTGAAAATTTTCAAAAATTCAAACTTTGAGTTCTTGCGGGCATTTTGTCGAACAGTGGCAGATGAAATCAAACCAAATCTTGATTCACTAGAGCTGCACTGTGCTGGCTCGCTCCAGCACTGTCGCCATGCTCCTTGGCCTCTCCTCGATCGACTCCAGTGCCCCCAGCCCCGACCCAAGCCAGGAGAAGTGGAGGGGAGACGAGTTTTGCACCCAGGGCCTCCTCCCAGTAACCTTCTTCCCTGCTCGATGCCGACCAGCTTGGAGGCGCCAGAGCAGACCCACAGCACCCCGCGGCCAAGCCATGACCCTCCCAGCACGCGAGCGTGGCCGCCGTGACCGGGGAGAGCTTCAAACGCAGCCAGGACCCTCGAGCCGGCGAGCTTCTGGTCGCCTTGTTCCTCGACGCTCCGGGCTATAAAAAGCCCCGCCGATCAAACGAAGCAACTCACCCAGTCCCCAGCTACCTCCCAGACATGCTCGCTTAGCCCCGCTTGCCCTAGCTCGCCGTCGCCAGCCCCGCCGGAGTGGTACTGGACAAGCGGAGCGCCGCCGCGTCCGACCACCTGGGAGCAAGCCACCGCTGGGAATCGGTGGAGGAGACGTACCGCAGCCGATCCCGCACGTCGTCGACGAATTCTGCATCCTCTACGCCACTCCCTCGCCGTCGAATGTTCTTCACTGCAACGCAGGTGAGCTCCCGCCCGTGCTGAGGAAGACGATGAACCTGCGCCGTTCGATCTTGATCTAACGCTAGCGTACCGGTTCGGGATTGGTAATTAGGTCTGACGCGTGGACCCCGGCTGTCAGGTTTCATTTTTATTTCTCCCGCCGAAGCGAACCGTTTTCTGGGCCGGCCCGTTTGGGTGCTGACCAGATTCGGCCTGTTAAGCTAGAAATCGGTCCGTTTCGATTTTTATTATTTCCCGCTCGTTTTTGATTTAATTCAAATAACTTTCAGATGTTATTTTCAAATTTAATTTCCAAGAGATTTACAAATCCAAATCTAGCAAATAAATATGCGTTGAAAAGCTTATGAAATACTCTACCCAATAGAACTGGTTAGAATTCAAAATAAGTTAGGAATTTAATTAGATATGAATAGTGTGATCATAGCTTGTTTAATCATGACAGATTTCTAGAAAATTATTTAAGCCATCAAAAATCATGAAAATTAAAATGTGAACTCACTAATGACCCCTCTTACTGTTAGTCAACCCTAATCAACCCCAAACCCTATTAGTGTTGACACTTAAACCCTAACCAAATCCTATCTTGTAACATAAAATGATAGATCACTATTTCATACTTAGAATTAAATTTACCCTCTGTGCCAACTCACTTAGTTAATCCCTCCCAATTGAACTTAACTTAGTAACCCTAAAACAATACCAAGGCTGCACAAGTGAACAACCTATGACACTTAGTAGAGAATCTAGCTTGCACACTTGAAGAAAAACTTAGAAGAAAGACTTACAATCCAACACCATAAAATGCAACATGAAATGCTACTGCTAGCAAACAAAGATGTGTGCTTGGTGTGTTGTTAGCTTGGTGAAGTGATGGTGTGCTTGTGTTTATTCGTTATTAGACGCTAGTGTTGCCGAGGAGGATATTGGAGGGGATTATTATCCAGAAGAAGAAGAATACCCCGGACACTTTGCCAACCAAGGCAAGCCATCTTTTTATTCATACTCCCAATGCCTAGTTTTAATATTGCATTCTACTTGTTTTAAGTAAATTGCATGATTGAATTGCTAGAGTAGAATGATAGAAGAGTAGTGATATCTTGCTTCACAAGAGCATCAAGTTGAGTTTATCCAACTCTATTTAGTGGTCATCACTCAATGTAGTTGCTTAGTTGCTAATAATATTGAGGCCATCTATAAGGGGAACTCTCTTTGAAAAGTGGTGACTTGAACTTGAAACTTGAATTGGAGATTGCTCCTATATAATGGCTTTATGAAAGAAATCAATCCTGACTAAGAACTATGAAATGTATTTCTCAATGACAACGAGTGATGTACTATGGGAGCCAATTATACCGTACGACCACATTACCCCTGAATGGGAAGGGGCTTATTCCTAGCTTGTTTATTTTAGTATGGGAGGTCTTGATTCATCCTTTATAGAAGTATTCCCTTTGTGGTTGCTTCCGAACCCAGTGGTCATTGGAAATTTTCCTTCCTGAAGATTTCCATCCGTCCGGCATCCCGGAGGGGGCAAAACTAGAGGCGCCGGAACGGGGAAAGATCCGTGTCTCGGGCTCTAGGGAAGGATCCTATACTAGAGTAGACAAGTGAAAGAGTTTGTTTGATTATCTGAACCTCGCATACTTTGTGTATGTCGAACCGTGGATTTCTTCCGGCAGATGTATCGAATCTTGTGGGTAAAGTGTACCCCTCTGCAGAGGTTTTCAAACTATTCGAATAGCCGCGTCCGCGGTTATGGACGGTTGGCAAGCTGTACTTGACTTTTGTCATGACTAAAAGTGAAAATGGTGAACCCGGTGAATGACTTGACTTGAAATGGATGTTGACACCATGGAAGTTCTTCCTTAGATGGAACTTAGAGAACTAAACCTCTTTCCTACCAATGAACATTCTTGGGAAATAAAACTAGCTTTTGCAAAACAACTTAGTGTTTAGTCCACCATATCAACCTTGCATTTCTACTTCATCATTTCATTTGTAAGATGGTTTGCGAGTGCATCCAATGTACTCACGGCTATGTCCCTGGCTATCAACTTGGCCAGACTACGGGGAGGAATACCAGGAGGAAGGGTATGAAGAAGAGTACCAGAACTAAGCTCGTCTCCATGAGTCGCCATTGCCTGTAGGGTGAAGGCATGGACCCGAAGACGTTATTTCCGCTGCTATATTGTGCTATAATATGACTTGGTCTATATGACCATTGTATTTGAACCATCGTATTGTAATGTCTATGGAACTGGTTACCAACTACGTTATGTATATCGCAACAATGGTTCTAGGATTGCGGTGGAATACATAACGGGCACTTCGAATTTGTCATCAAATTTGAGGTCGTCACATCGAGTTCATATGGAAAATACTTTACAGCCTGCTCGGAGGCTTGTAGCTAGACTGCTTGAAGCAGACGCTGGGTTTTGCCGCGAGTATCACTATTTAGATCCTTTAGGCATAGATGATTCTGATAAACCGCTGCTATGACCTGTATGTATATACTGAACGCGAGAGTTCTGGATTTCGCGACTTTATATCTGAAATTTGTTCTCAAAGCATTATTGTATGATTCGTCCGTTTGCCGCATTTTCTCTTTGAAAGACTCGTAAACTCGAACATGAGGAACGTTTCGTCTTTATTATACTTGTAATGTAAGATACATGGGGTGACCCCAGAGATCCGGCCCGTGACCTGTGTTCTGGATCTAGAGGGCATTGCCCCTAGTATAATTCATGGCTTTTATAGCCTTATTCTTCTACTTTACTCTGTTGCTCTTGATGTTTATGCCGTCGTGTCCTTCTCCTCTTCTTCTGCTTCCTTGTCTTCTCCTGATGCTTCTACTCGTGGTTTCTTCATCTCTGGCTCCACAACGCGTCCTTCGATTAGCTTGACACCTTCTGTAATCGTACTTTTCGCTTTCTCTGCATGGTTGGCTATCATGCCAAAGTTTTGCGCCATCTTGTGGAACTCCCTGTCGCATAGATCTGAGATTTCAAAACTTCCTTTTACTATGATTACTCCCTTTGGTCCTGGCATTTTGAGTACCAAATATGTGTAGTGAGGTACTGCCATGAATCGCGAAAACGCGGGTCGCCCGAGGATCGCGTGATACTGGGATGGCCAGTCCATGACTTCAAAGTCTAACTTTTCTCTTCTGTAGTTTTGTCGGTTGCCGAAGCAAACGTTGAGTGCTATTCGACCTAATGGATAGTTAGCGCTTCCTGGTACTATCCCATGGAAGGAACAGTCTGTTGGCTTCAAGAACTCTAGTGATATATGCATTGCTCTGAGTGTTTTTGCATATATCAGATTGATTCCACTTCCTGCATCCATAAATATTCTGTCGACATCGTACGTGCCAAATTGAGCTTTAAGTACCAAAGGCGCGTTTCCTGGCTGAGGTATTGTTATAGGGTGGTCTTCTCTGTTGAACTTGATTGGTTGTTCTGACCAATGCAGATACTCCGTTGCGGCTAGCGGTGAGATGACTGCTACGTTGACTTGTCGAGTGATACTCTTTTCTTCTTTGTTCAACTTGGGCACAGGTTGTATCATTGCTGTGATATGTCCTTTTGATGGAATGTACCCTTCATCATCATTGTGCCCCTGGTTCTGCTGGTCTTGTCCTTGAGGAGCTCCGTTGTTTCTTTGTTGCTTTGTCGGAGGATTGTTGCTTCCTTCGAATCCTTGTTGCCTTGCTTCGGTTTGCCTGTTTAGTGCTGCCTCTTGTAGTTTTAAGAATGTTGTGCAATCTTTCATTGCGTGCCTTGATACTCGCTTCCCATCGATGAACGCTGAGTGTATATGACAAGGTCCGTTGAGCATATCTTCTGGCGAAGGGTTGTACTCTCTGGATTCTCTTATGGGGAATTTTTTATAGTCCTCTTTTTTGTAGCTTCAATATCCTGAACTTCTGCGATTGCTTCCTTGGTAGCTGTTATCTTTGTATCCTGCGGCGACTTGGCTATGGGAGCCATAGTTGTCATAATTTCTGGACCGTCTCCTTTGACTTCCATATCTATTTCTTCTATCGTCCTCTGGGGATCGCGTCCGCTTGTTGTTGCATGCGTCTTCTCCATCTGCAAATCTGTTTGGTACGTCCATGAGGTCTGACACTGTCTTCGGCTTGATTCTGCCCATCTCTTCGACTAGGTCTCTTTGCCTTAATCCAATGATGAACGCATCTATGGCTCTTTCGTCTGAAACTTCGACTGCTGAATTTTTGATAAGACTCCATCTTTGGATGTATGCCCGCTGTGTTTCATTGCGTTGTTGCACACACGCTTTGACTTCTTCTATTGATGCTGGCCGCTTGTATGTCGACCTAAAGTTGTTTGTAAATTGCTTTGTGAGGTCTTCCGAGCTTCCAATAGTTTCCTTCTCAAGTTTGCTCAACCATGACCTTGCTGCGCCGGTGAGGTGTAGTTGTAGACTTTGCATTGCTGTTTCTTTGGTTCCTCCCAATATTTGTACTGCTTGTAGATAATCTGAGAGCCATGATTGTGGTTCCTGTGATCCGTCGTACTTTTGCTGATCATGAGGTAACTTGAATCCCTTGGGAACTAGAGTGGTGCGAACCCTGCGGGTAAAGCATGATGCCCCCATTTCTTTTTCGTCTTCTTCATAGTCGCGTTTTTCATTTGGGGATCGTGATCTTCGGGTTCCTCCGTGTTGTTTTGGTGATGGCGATCGAGATCATTGATTGCTGCTTCTGCGCCGAGAACTACTGTGATGGCTAGGCGATCTTGGCTTGTGCGTTTCCTTATGGTGGTGTGCTTCTTCTCCTTTTGCTGATAGCTTGTGACCCACCATGTTTAGTACGTTTAATGCTGCTCTGTGCATATGTTCTCTAGGATCTCCCGGGCTTGGTCGAGTTGTGAGCAGATAAGCTTGAGCTGCCACTAATGCTGCTTCAGGAGTTTTTGGTACGATGTTTTCTTGTTCATCGACCGATGAAAAGGACGAGTCGAGGTTTTTGGAAATGCTTTGCCTGTCGGAGTACTCGAGGTTATCGTACCTTGAACCATGTCGGTGATTTTTCCTTGCGTTACTATATGATGCATCGCTTCGTGATTTACGAGCGACGTTACTGGCTGCAATGGCTGAGTCTTTTCTTCTCTGTATCTCTATTTTCTCCTTTGCTAATTGCTTTGCCTGCTGCCTTAGGGCATAATGATACCCCAGAAGCATATCTTTGCTGGAATTTGATGGTATCAGCGTACCGTGTTCTACGGCTTCTCTTATTATCTTCCATTCATCGACTGATAGTCGAATTGTTTCCCTGGTTGTGAGGGATTCTGCTGTTTGCCCTTCTGCTAGGTGATTTGCTCCTCTGTAGATATTTGCTGGGTTTAGCACTGGGTTGTTGTTTTCGTCGAATTTCTCTGTGTTATCTCCTACAATGGCGAGCACCTGGCATTGTTTGCCGATGTTACCCTTGAAGCTTGAGAAGATCGAGTTACTATCCTCAGAAAGCTCTAATCCTGTCTTCCATGTATCTATTAACTTGTCTGAGATGTCATCGAGGCAGATCATAAGATCTTCGAGTTGTACCCCTGCATCAAAAATTTTCATTGCTTCTTTGTATTCTGTGATTTTTCCTTTTTGCACTTCTTTCAACCTGACCGACGAGTTTACGTCGCTGGAAGAGCCTTCAGAATATTCCATCATTGCTACTGTTTCGAGCTCACTTGCCGACGGATCTTGTTTCGTCGGATCTGAAAGGCGAGATGAACCCGATGGCCCGATTTGGATGCTTAAACTTCCGATTGTCAACTCCATATCTTGATTTTCATCGACTTCTGTACTATTGTTGGCTAAAAGCAAAAAAGCCGTCGAATTCATGATTCCAACGCCCGAGATCCCCACGGTCGGCGCCAATTGATGAGGGTTAACTCAGCAAATGTCCTAGATGAAGGACTTAGGATCGGGGAAATAGGGCGTCGGATGAACTCAAAGGTAAATGTTAGTCGAAATAAGTGTATATCGAAAGTAAACTTTGGTATTCAACCTGGCTTGCTTTCAATCTGCCCTACACCGTCCCCTCCTGACCCCTATACATAGATGGCCAGGTCTCAAGGATCGGGTAAGGTCCGATACAGATTACAATATCGACATACGGTAAGAACTCGTATTCGACTATCATTACAATTGGGCCTAGCTACACGGGCCTTAGGGGTACTCAACTAACGGGCTCTATTAATTATACCCTTGTCACCATTGGAGGTAGATCCCGAAGTGATACCTGTGAAAGCAACAAGGCAATACTGCGGTGTCTCTAACGCCAGATTACTCATGGCGGATTCACAGCAGTCTACCACCACTTCCTCTACCTCTAGGGCGGGTTGGGTGGGATTGTTTTTCAGATCTGATCTAGATAACTTAGGAAGTTCCAAATCGGATGATTCCTCCTCCGTATCTAGCTCGAAAGCGGTCCGTTTGGGGGTTTCAGCCATACCAATCCGCCAGAAATTGGTTTCCGTAGCGGGGGTAGGGTTTGTCTCTCCGATGAAGATATGGGTATTTCCGATCGGAACGACGGTGAATCGAGCGGGGTCTTCTCTAGCCGGCACCCAGAGGTTATCCGCTGGGACGATGGGGAAGCCAGAATCATAGAGGACGCGCCCAATGGCGACGGTGTTGCCGATGCCTGCAAAGGCGGATCCCGCCTGGATCCGTGCTCCTGACGCGTTTTGCCCCATGGTGGGCGCCAACTGTCGTGGTTTCGTCAACAGATCTTCCATAGGGGTAGGTGTATGGCGGTTTGTGAAAGGGGGTGAACACGATGGAGCGATCCGGGATGGTGGTAGCACGAGTTTACCCAGCTTCAGATCCCGCAACGGTGGCGAGACCCTACGTGCTGCTATAAATCACTATATGGCAACAAGTGCTCGGTTACAATGATGAGGTTGGCTGTTTCGCTATGCGATTGGCCGTATGTCTAAGTTGTGCCTCAAGGGCTTCTCCACGCCGGCTTATAAAGGCGCCTGCCGTGGGCTACACGATGGTACCAGAGCGGATACAACTTGGAGTCCTAGACTAAGTCCTATGCGTGTACTACAAGGCAACCCGCCATGGGCCTGTCTACGGATCCGCCATGAGCTTCTTCGTCCAGTACCGCCATGGTCTCTCCAGCAACTGGGTCGCCCGGTAGGCAATCCGCCATACCACCCTGATGGGCCACCATGGCTTGCTGGTTTAGGACTACGTCGCTGGTATACCTATTTGGTATATCCCAACAAATATTTACATTTATGATCAGATGAATATTTAGACGTACCGAAAGCAACAAACTAGTGACCATATTTGTTAGTTGTACATGGTTCAGATTGCAATATAGCGTGAAGTTTCTAGGTGAAGTTAGCTCAATCTCTAAGGTTAACCTTAAAATTGTCCGTCTTTTGGTATTAGTGTACACTTAAGAAAGTATGTCTTTTTGAAATGGGCATTACCCAGCCTCTATCAAATTGATGCACACACAACCAACTTTATTAAATAGTTTAGGTTTTAAAATATCAAAGACTACGATTACAAGAATCATGTAATGTGGGGACATGAATTAGCCAAGAGAAAAGACTATACAGAGAAACTTTATGCATCATGTATACTATTAGACTGCAGCCAAGGCCGTCTCCAATAATTCGGGGTCCTGTGTGAAAAAAACAAGGCCCTAAACTTTGAAATTTTTCACATAACAATGGTAGTTAATAACACTTTATTGTAAAATATAACTACAATATTGGTTATTCCACACATTATGTAGAATAATCAAACATTGGTTCGACTAGAAGGTATCACTCAAGCAATAAACCACTAGTCCAAAAATGGACATCAATACCGGTTCCAGAGGGGCATTTGTACCGGAAATCAAACCGGTACAAAAGATTCGGGACAAAAGCCCCCCCTCTTTGGTACCGGTTCCTTACAAACCGGTATTAAAGGGGCCTCCACGTTGGCTCCCAGGAGAGAGCAGGGCTAGGGGCCTTTGGTACCAGTTTGTAACACGAACCGGTACCAAAGGAATTCAGGGTTTAGGGTTTTAGGAGGGGTTTAGGGGTATCGGACCATTTCATCGTACGAGGATCGCGTCGATGCGCCAGAAACGCGTTTGGATTTAGGAGTACATGAAGATCAAGGTAATGCATATCAACTTGGTGCATATAATATAACACATGTAATTGCATAAGATCGCAAATTAAGTAGTACATGCATGAAGATCGATCTTCATGCATAGTGGTACTCTCGGAGTCATACTATCTATTACATGTAGCATAGTGGTACTCTCCGAGTCAAGCTATATATTACATGTAGATCTTCATTCATAGTGGTACTCTCTGAAGTTAGGTATAACGTCCCGAAGGAAAAATCCTGCCAATTCCTCGCCAATTGCTTTGAAGCAGTGCTCGATTGGGAGCCTGTCACGCTTTCTTGCCAACTGTAAAAGAATGATATTCAAATGAATACGTGAGCTATGTATATATATATATATATATCAAATCACAATCAAACAATTATGACTGAAACTTAGCACAAGTTATGGTAACAAAATAAATTTGTGAATATTGTTTTCGTACCTCTCTATTCCTTTGATTATTCGTTCTCTCCCTGACAATCTTATGGATGTTCTCGCAAACATAGTATCCACATAGATTAGTCCCCTCAGGTTGTTGCGCGCATTTCTGTACAAGAATATAATTCAATCAAATAATAATCAAGTATGATAAAGGTGTGTGGACCTAGGTAGTAGTACTTACTTTGTTCGCACGCCATATCAGCTTCGGTTTCCATCCACCGGTCGGATCTTCCTGGATGAACGTTTGCCATACGCTGCCCGACAAAAGAAAATGCATAAAAGAGTTATTAATTTGTTGATATCAGGAAATTAACGAAAAAAACGATAAGAATTAAAATTACCTTTTGAGCATATCAAAAGCCGACTTGTATAGTATAGGCTCTTTGGTTAGTGAGTCAAAGACTTCAACCTCTCCATCGTACATTTTAATGACGATAAGAATAAAGTGGAACCTGCGCACGTTTAAATATGCAGTGTCATAGATATAAGTCATCAGTTAAAATTTTAACATATGGTGAGCAAAATAGAATGTGTTATAAGACAGTTACACTTACTTGAAGTTGTAAGGCCAAAGTATTATCTTTTTGTCACGTTGTCGCTTCAAAAACCTTAGCAAAGTCTCTGGTGTATCCTTGTTATAGATGGGATCTTCTATGGTTTTTTCATGCATTGTATCTGGGTCAATGAACCCAATGTCCGTGATTTCATCCCTTTTGCATTCGAGCTTCTTCGATCTGCATAATATAGCGCACAAAAGATTAAATTGAGGATAATTTGCAGACAATGAATGAGCTAAGCTAAAGACTTCTCAAATTATATTAATAAATCACTTACAGACAATAGCAACTGATGATAGATTTGTCGATGGCCCGGAGATTGTATAACTGAAAAAGTTCGAGGAAGTCAACGCTCACAGAGTATTCTTGGAAGTAGTGCTCATCCTTAACTCGCACCATGATACAATCAATCCCTCTCTTTGTGGCATTAGTGTACCACACATTCAAATTATGCATACATGTTGGTAGCGACCTGATATTCTCGACCAGATCTTTCCCTTGAACAAATTGATATACTACTTCAGCGATGGGGTAAGCAATTGTGTTTTTTCGAGAACTTTCAACGGCCTTCTCGTCAAACACCTTGAGAGGGGGGACCGATTGAATGGGTTGTTCTCCGAGCTGGTACACTTGTTTCCTAGTTTTCGCCGAGACCACCGATTGATCGGGTTTTTTCACCTCCACCATAGCGTCATACGACTTTTCAATAGAACGCCTATAGTCAGATGGCGGCGATGGTGGAGGGTCATATAGATTCTCAACGGTACGAATAACTTTCACCGGATCTAGAGTCCTCTCAAAAGGTATCTCTGGCACTTTCTTAGCAAAATGTTTTGCCACCTCGGACTTAGAGATTTCGCTGCATTCCTCGATAGTTCTTTCCCAAGGTAACTTCTCGATAGGTGGCAGTGGTTTCTCCTTTCTAGGTCTCTTCCTAGGTGGCGTACCGTTCCGCTTAAAAAACGCAGTCTTACGTGGAGGATCTTGAGATGGTGGACTCGCGCTGGGGTCCCTCTCCGGTAGGTGTGGACTTTGCTGCTCATGTGGACTGCTACCAGGCGGAGTCGATGGCCATTGCTGCTCATGTGGAATTTGCTGCTCATGTGGACTGCTACGAGGAGGAGTCGGTGGCCTTGGCAAAAGGACGATGTATTTCTTGGACCATATGGCGAAACCGCGCTTGACATCGGCCAGTGTCTTCTCTTCGTCACCTCCAGGAAAATCAAGCTCCATTGTTTCAAAACCCGGAACAACGTCATCCACCCCGACACGAACACAGCCAGTTGGAATGGGCATATGATGGTGCGTTGCTCCATCTTCATTAGGGTAAACATAGCCGACCGCCACCTTAACGGACACGTTCCTCATTTGCACATGTAGCTCGCAATCTGTCTTCTCCGTGACATAATCCACGGGGTAGCTTCCTGCACATTCAAGATGCGAGGAACCCACACTGCTTCTTCGCTGAGATGGGGCGGCATCGGCTTGAGGATGTTGTATAAACAGCGGCTGATGAGGTGCCCTCTGATTTTTCTCAAGCACCTCCACCCTATTTATCAATTCCGCTAACCTATCTAAGTCCTACTTCTTCTTTCTCGAACGGCTTCTATAAGTGTCAGCGCACTCCGGCCATGCTTCCTTCATGGTGACACCTGGGAGGGCTCGTATCTGTCCAACGTGTTCCGCATTCCCAAGAGCGAGTGTCAGCTCGTCATTCTCTCTATCGGGAATGTACTCTCCATTTCTAACTTTTTCAATTGCATCTATAAGCTGCATCGTGATTGTATTAACTTTTTCCTTCCATTTTCCCTTTGCAACGATCTGCCCTGTCTTTGGGTCCAACCCTGCCCCATGCGTGAACAACCAGAACTTGGACCGGTCGGGCCAGTCCCATGTCTGTGGAGTGATTCCTGCCTCCATCAGTTTAGCTTCAAATGCTCTCCACTTCGGAATGTCAGTCTTGTAGCCACCTGACCCCAAATGATGGAAATGTTCCTTCTTTGAAGCATTTTTCGTATTTGTGACTGATCGGGACACAGCAGTAGAAGATTTCTTATAGCTCTTAAATGCGGTCCAGTGATCTTTTATCTTCACTAGACTTCCAGTGAATACTGGATCTTTATCTACATATCTGGCCCATGAATTTTTCTTCCAGGTCTGGAATTGTAAGGCCATCCTCTTAAAAGTCCATTCCTTGACTTTCTTCTTCTGGCCTTCCGTCATGTCTTCCGGTAGGCTAAAGTGTGTCAGTAGACTGTCCCAAAGAAAAAGCTTTAGAGTATCATTGACATAACTAGCTTCAGCCCCCGCGTTCTTCGGCTTATGCCACTCTACAATGCTGATCGGTACATGGTCCCTAACAAGAACTCCAGCCTGGTTTATGAATTTACGGCAGTGCTCTTTGGGCTCCACCGGTTGACCACTAGCCTTAAATGCGGTGAGGGCTAACCTACCCTCGCCCTTTAGACGTTGCGTCGGGCCTCGTTGCTTTTTAACAGATTTGCTCGATGATCCAGAAGGCTAAAAGAAAAATGATTCGTTAATAAGTGTAATACAAATAAATCAATGCATCAAGTGATGAACATATAGCCTTGATATACACCTCGCCGAAGTTTGTTAAGGACACTTTGTTGTCTCTTCTTTCTTCAGACTCAAGTCCCTCACCGACATCATTTAAAAATTGTGAGCCGAAATCATCGTCATCTCCATCGGGTTCTCCATTGGGTTCCGGTCCACGGGCACTCTCAAATATCATTTTCTGCACCATTTCTTCTCGCTCCTCATCTCGAATGAAGGTGTCGTCCTCCATCGCTCAATGTCACTACAAAATTAAGTGCAATTATTTGATTAAAAATAGGGCACAAGACTTTTTGCACCGGGGTCAGAACGCGAGATATATGTTGGCAAATCAAAATCAAAATAAGATATATGTTCAAGTATTGGCCCAATAACTTTTTGTATCTATTTTATCATTCGGATATATATTTCTAGTTGACAAATAGTATGATTATTCCATCCATAACAAGTTACATCTAATTTATCATTCAGATATATATTCCTAGTTTTCATCAACCACGTTTCAAACATCGCATCGGTTTGAAAATAAGTTGACAAATGTTCCCAGTTTTCATAGCAATTATATTGGGAGTGTCTATTGAGCAGCTAGCTGTTTTACAATTCAGAAACAGACATATTTTATAGCCAATGAGCAAATCACAGCTGTAATAAGATGACACAAGTTTTGAAGTTACAATACTACTCAGAAAACCAGGAACAAAGATAAAGTACACAACAGACTCTAACTCGAAAGTTGCTCTCGCGCAAGCATGTGCTGCCCGATTAGATCCTATCTTGCATACACTAGCTTGAAGCCCTGGAAACAGCTCTCGTACGACTCCGCCTCCTTAATCAGTTGCACACCAGCATGGTCTTGGCTGCTCCTATTCTACCAAAGCTCCACCATCACCTGACAATCAGTTTCCAGTGCCACCTGGGTCATGTGATTCTCCTTAGCGAAAATCATCGCATCTCTGCAGGCAAAACCAGACTGATCTTCTTCTCCAGCAAAAGGTCGCCCAAGGAAGGATGCTCACAATAAAAAAGATCAAAGCAAATAAGTTCCGTAAATGCACTTTCTGTGGTGGCACTGATCAAAATTGTACAAACAAGCATCTCGTCTTCGACTTACCGAAAACTAAAAGGAGCAGAAAATCAAAGCCTAAAGGGGCAGGTAACAACTACTGCAGTCAAATATATGTATATAATCAGCAACGATAACAAAATGAAGTGCTGAATGGATGCAAAATAAATTTATTTTTGTTCCAAACATAGAAATTATGTGGTGCTTGTTCAGTATTATAGTAAAATGAAGAAATACTAAATGCAAATGAGATAGACATCTCACGTCCCCATCCCGATGTATTAGGATTTTACCTATTTTTATACACTTACAGCAAGCACGCACCGCATTTTCCATGCTTCACCACTGCAGTCAAATATATGTATATTGTACTAACACGTGCAAAGAAAATACTACCAGAAATTGCATGAGCGATTTCATTGAGAATGTACAGCTGGGAAATAGCTGAACTGGAATCAAGGAAAAACAGCTAGTCGGTAGATCATAATCCTTGATTTCTAGTAAATACACTGCAGCATGTATTTTTTCTGTCCCTGTAAACTTGAAATTTGAGCATACTAAATTACATGTTGAACCCATCATGGCAAGATTGTGATATCGATCCAAACATTACTGGTTGCTTGGTGACAATGGTCGGTTTAGGAAGTAGGAACTGAATTTCAAAGTATGGAAGAGGTGACACATGATTATGGTTGCAAACCTTGGACTGTACGGCCGGGGGCGCGGGAGGAGGCCGGCGGGAGGAGGCCGGTAGGAGGAGGCCGGGGGCGCGGGAGGTGGCCGGCGGGAGGAGGCCGGGGGCGCGGGAGGAGGCCGGGGGCGCGGGAGGAGGCCGGAGAAGACACGCGGCCGGGGGCGCGGGAGGAGGCGCGGGAGGAGGCGCGGCCGGGGGCGCGGGAGGAGGCCGGCGGCTCGAGGCTGCGTGCTCCGGCGGCGCGTGCGTGCTCCGGCGGCTGCGCGCTCCGGCTACGTGCTCCGGCGGCTGCATGCTCCGGCGGCGCGTGCGTGTGTTTGGACAGAGAGAGAGGGGAGGCGACGGCGTGTGGAAGAAAAAGCCCTAAAGGACCTTTCGTACCGGTTGCGGTAAAGAACTGGTACTAAAGGTTACCTTTAGTACCGGTTCGTAATAGAAACCGGTACTAAAGGTAATTACGAAAATTCTTTTCGCGATTTTAACCTTTCGTACCGGTTCTTTCCACCAACCGGTACCAAAGGTTTTTTTTCTTTTTCTTTTGATTTTTCTGTTGCTTTTTCTGTTGCTTTTCGTTGGATTTTTCTTTTGCTGTTTCTTTTGATTTTCGTTTCATTTTTATTTTGCCGTTTCTATTGATTTTTCTTTTGCAGTTTCTTTTGATTTTCATTTTTGCTTAGATATATTTCATTTTCTATTTTCTTTTGATTATATATGTTTGATTTTATTTTTGATTAGTTATATTTGATTTCCTATTTTCTTTTGATTAGTTATATTTGATTTTCTTTTTGATTACTTATATTTGATTAGTTATATTTGATTTCCTATTTTCTTTTGATTAGTTATGTTTGATTTTCTTTTTGATTAGTTATATTTGATTTTTCTGTTGCAGTTTCTTTTGATCATATGTTCGCTTAATAATTAAGTGTCGGTTAGCGCGGCGGCACGCTGCGTCCGTGAGAGGAAAAGGGCGGAAAGAAAAGGGCGGAAAGAAAAAGGCGGAAAGAAAAAGGGCAGGAAAACGATTAAACAGGAAAAGAAGTACATATCTCAACTGAAAATTAAGATACATGGTCGGATTAGGTCACAATCGACCGAGCTTGTTTTCGAATGTTGGAGTGATTCAGTCATAGTCGTACCTAGCCCTATAAACGTCCCCACTGTAGTCGTCGTAGTCGCAGGTGTCATCGTCGCTGGCATCGGGGTCGCGATAGTCGAACCTCGACTGGTGAGCACGCGTGGGCTGAGACTGAGGGTAGCGCAGGCGGGGGCCACGGTAGGCCATGACGCTCTGGAGAGTCCGGCCGCGCCACCATAGCCGACGGCCAGCCTCGTTGAAGTTCGAACGAGGCGAGCCGTCCTCCTCGTGCCTGGCAAGCGCACTCTCACGCCAATTGATGAAGAAGGCATCCCAAGTCGGGCTGTAGTCGGGATGCCACTAAGGATTCCTCCGCTGCTCTGGCGTGAGCTCGAAGTAGTAGTGGTTCATGATGGCCATCTGGCGCACCACACCTACAGGGACAGGAGGGACCGGTACGCCTCCGACGCTCAGCATCCAGCCGATGGGGACGCGGTAGCCCGGCGGGCAGGGGTAGTTTGAGGCGCAAAGCGCCTCTGCCTTCTGGGGGGTTAGAGATACGATGGAAGCCATGGAAGAGAGTGATGAGGTTTGTAGATATGAGTCTAGATGTGATATGTAAATGGAGGCCAAGCCTACATATATATAGTGAAAAATGGCGGGAAGACGGAGGCGGGAAGCGGTGGAAAGCGCGGGAAGAAAATAGGCGGGCACCTTTAGTCCCGGTTTTTGTGTCATCTAACAAAACTGTTGGTGGGATAAGGACGTGTGGGTAACCTTTAGTCCCGGTTGGTGGGTGCAACCGAGACTAAAGATGTCGGCAGGATAAGGACGCGTGGGTGGATGCACTGCTCGATGAGATAAGGACGCGTGGGTGGACACACGATGCCCCTGTCGGAGGAACAAGACAAAGTAGAAGCGGTGCCAAGCGCGGGAAGAAAATAGGCGGGAACGCAGTGGCGCGGGGAACCATCTAACCTTTAGTCCCGGCTGGTGGGTACAACCGGGACGAAAGGTGGTTTTTGTGTCATCTAACAAAACTGTCGGTGGGATAAGGACGTGTGGGTAACCTTTAGTCCCGGTTGGTGGGTGCAACCGAGACTAAAGATATCGGCAGGATAAGGACGCGTGGGTGGATGCACTGCTCGATGAGACAAGGACGCGTGGGTGGACGCACGATGCCCCTGTCGGAGGAACAAGACAAAGTAGAAGCGGTGCCGTGCCTATAAAAGGAGCATCGATAGGCCATGGCAAGCATCTCAACAAGCCAACCTAGAAGGTAGGGAGAGTTTCATTCCCATGGATGGAGGACAGGGTTGAGAAATCTCCCGTGGTGGAGTTTCTCGAAGATGTCGTTGGTGCTCACGCCCTACGGCATCTTCGGAAGCTCCGCCTCGGAAAAATTTCCCTGCAAGCCCGTGAAAGACTCTATCTCCTCTAACAGTTTTGGGTAAAGGGTTGGGAAATCTCCCACGGCGGAGTTTCTCGAAGATGTCGTTGGTGCTCACGCCCTACGGCATCTTCGGAAGCTCCGCCTCGGAAAAATTTCCCTCATACAATAACATCATTACACAAAAATCCATATTGAGATACACAAGTTATGATCCCTATCTAGTCTTCTGAGTTTTCTTCTTGTGTTTCCCTTTCTTTTGATTGTGACGCAGCCATGGACAATCTTCATTATTTAAAATGATGCTTGGGTCAGTTTTCACCTTGAAGGGTGGAATATCATCAAACTTATTATAATCTTCTGACATGTCTGTCTTGTCCTCTACTCCCACGATGTTTCTTTTTCCTGAAAGAACTATGTGGCGCTTTGGCTCATCGTATGATGTGTCCTCTTGCCTTTCTTTTCTTTTTTTCGGTTTTGTAGACATGTCCTTCACATAAAAAACCTGAGCCACTTCACTGGCTAGGACGAATGGTTCGGTGTCGTACCCTAGATTCTTGAGATCCACTATAGTCATTCCGTACTGCGGGTCTACCTGTACCCTGTTTTTCAGGTTAAACCATTTGCACTGGAATAAAGGGACCTTGAAATTAGGTCCATAGTCAAGTTCCCATATCTCCTCTATGTACCCATAATATGTGACCTTCTTCCCATTGTCCTCTGCTGCATCAAAGCGGACACCACTGTTTTGGTTGGTGCTCTTTTTATCTTGGGCGAATGTGTAAAATGTATTCCCATTTATCTCGCACCCTTGAAATGTTGATATAGTCGAAGATGGTTGCTTGGCCAACAAGTATAGCTGTTCTTCATCAGTGACATTCATGAGCCGTGTTTGCAACCAACCGCCGAAAGTCTTCATGTGTTCTCCATCAATCCAATCTTCACGTTGCTCTGGGTATTCAGAGCGTAAAATATTCTTGTGTTCCACTTTGTACGGAGCCACCAAGCTGGAATTATGTAGAATTGTGTAGTGTGCTTGAGTGAAAGAATGTCCGTCCATACACATTGTTGCTTTCTTTCCTAGCGTGCCTTTTCCACCCAGTCTCCCCTCATAGCGCGATTCAGGAACACCGGTCGGCTTAAGGTCAGGAATAAAGTCAACACAAAACTCAATGACCTCCTCTGTTCCATAGCCCTTGGAGATGCTTCCTTCTGGCCTAGCACGGTTATGAACGTATTTCTTTAAGACTCCCATGAATCTCTCAAAGGGGAACATGTTGTGTAGAAATACAGGACCGAGAACACTAATCTCTTCGACCAGGTGAACGAGGAGATGCGTCATAATATTGAAGAAGGATGGTGGGAACACCAACTCGAAGCTGACTAGACATTGCACCACATCCTTCTGTAAATTTTGTAGAGTTAGTGGATTGATCACCTTCTGAGAAATTGCATTGAGGAACGCACATAGCTTCACAATGGGTACTCGAACATTTTCTGATAGAAGCCCCCTCAATGCAACCGGAAGTAATTGTGTCATAATCACGTGGCAGTCATGAGACTTTAGGTTTTGAAACTTTTTCTCTGACATGTTTATTATTCCCTTTATATTCGATGAGAAGCCAGACGAGACCTTGATGCTACTCAGGACTTCAAAAAAGATCTCCTTCTCTTCTTTGGTAAGAGCGTAGCTGGCAGTACCTTGATACTTCTCTGGATTCAGGTTGTTTCCTTCGTGGATACATTGCTGGTCGTGCCGTGCATCCGGTGTATCTTTTGTCTTCCCATACACGCCCAAGAAGTTTAGCAGGTTCACGCAAAGATTTTTCATCACGTGCATCACGTCGATTGCAGAGTGAACCTCTAGGATTTTCTAGTAGGGTAGCTCCCAAAATATAGACATCTTCTTCCACATGGGTACATGTCCGTCAACATCATGCGGAACAGATTGTCCGCCAGGACCCTTTCCAAAGATCACTTTTAAATCCTTGACCATATCATATATAACATCCCCAGTAGGGCGGGTAGGATTCATTCGGTCTTCTGCCTCACCTCTGAAATGCTTTCCTCTCTTTCTTACTTGATGTTGTTTTGGAAGAAATCGACGATGCCCCGTGTACACATTCTTGTTTCTCAAATATATACTGTCAGTCTCACCTAAACAGTGTGTGCATACATTGTATCCCTTGTTTGACTGTCCTGAAATGTTACTAAGAGCATGCCAATCATTGATGGTTACAAACAACAACGCTCGTAGGTTAAATTCCTTTTGTTCGTGCTCATCCCAAATAGGTACACCTTCTTCACGCCACAACTGTAAAAGTTCTTCAACCAATGGCCTCAGGTACACATCAATGTCGTTGCCGGGTTGCCTCGGGCCTTGGATGAGCACTGGCATCATAATAAACTTCTGCTTCATGCACAACCAAGGAGGAAGGTTATAGATACATAGAGTCACTGGCCAGGTGCTATGACTGGAGCTCTGCTCCCCGAAAGGATTAAAGCCATCTGTACTTAGACCAAATCTTAAGTTCCTTGCGTCATCTGAAAATGACTTGTACTTTCTATCGATTTTTCTCCACTGCGATCCGTCAGCGGGTTGTCTCAGCATCACATCTTTCTAACGGTCCTCTTTGTGCCATCGCAACAACTTGGTATGCTCTTTGTTTTGGAACAAACATTTCAACCGTGGTATTATAGGAGCATACCACATCACCTTCGCAGGAACCTTCTTCCTGTGGGTGGACTTGCCCTCAACATCGCCAGGGTCATCTCGCCTGATCTTAAACCTCAATGCACCACATACCGGGCATGCATTCAAATTCTCGTACTCCCCGCGGTAGAGGATGCAGTCATTGATGCATGCATGTATCTTCTGCACCTCTAATCCTAGAGGGCAGACAACCTTCTTTGCTTCGTACATACTAGAGGGCAATACGTTATCCCCTGGAAGCATCTTCTTTATTATTTTCAGCAACTTTTCAAATCCCTTGTCAGAAGTACCATTCTCTGCCTTCCATTACAGCAATTCCAGTGTGGTACCCAGTTTTTTCTGACCATCTTTGCAATTTGGGTACAACAGTTTGTTGTGATCCTCTAACATTTTCTCCAACTTCAACCTCTCCTTTTCACTTCCGCAGTTTATCTTCGCATCAAGAATGGCCCGACCCAAATCGTCATCGGGGTCATCAAAAATGGGCTCATCAAAAATGGGCTCTTCTTCAGCTTCGTCTTCCCCCATACTACTATCACCGTCTTCAGTGAACATAGGATAGTTGTCTCTATCCTCTTATTCTTCGTTGCCTTACATTATAACCCCTCTTTCTCCGTGCTTGGCCCAACAATTATAGCCAGGCATGAAACCATTCTCAAGCAGGTGGAAGTGAAGGGTCTTTGAGGTAGAGTAATCCTTCGTATTTCTACAGGAACTACATGGACAATAAATGAAACCATTCGACCGCCTGTTTGCCTCCGCCACGTTGAGAAAATAATACATGCCAGTAATGAAGTCGGGATGGCATCGGTCACCGTACATCCATTGTCGATTCATCTGCATTATATAAGTATATCAAAAATCATTAATTACACAACATCATGGATATATGAGTGACCAACTTAATTAATATTCAAGTTCATCACATAAAACTAAGTTTTTTTATTAAAAAAAAAGAGGCTCACCGAGGTGGTACAGTGCCGGCTAGGGAAAGACGCTGGCGATCGACGGCGGTGAGGACGGGGACGATACTAAAACCTACAAATCATACTTTAATTTGAGCTCAATTGCATACAAAAAGAATGAAATCCCTAACTTAGGCATTTCATCAAACACCTTGCTAGCACTAGAAAAATAATACGAGTTAAACTAGCAAAGAAATGAGCTAAATTAGGAACGTCGGAAGAAAGGATGATATTGCTAACCCTTAGATAGATGGGTGCCGTCAATCTTGATAAAATGGTGGATAAAAATGAAGATTTATTGGAGTGTGAGAGGTGCAAAATGTTTGGAAATGTGAGAGAGAAGAAGGAAAAATGGGAAAATGAGATGCAGGGATGATCGGGCGCATGAAGAAATAGGGCAGGGGCCCTTTAGTACCGATGAACCGGTACTAAAGGTTCAGCTCTGGCCCACTAAAATCCTTTCGTACCGGTTCCTAGTATGAACCGGTACAAAAGGCCCTCATCGAACCGGTACTGATGTTGCTCGGCCGGCTGGGCAAATGAACCGGTACTAATGCAGCCTTTAGTACCGGTTCATACGGGAACCGGTACTAAAGGCTTAGACCGATGCCCATTTTTTTACTAGTGAACTAACCTCATACTCTACTAAAAAGTATCTTTCGCCTTATGTTTCTTGGCAAAGCCGCCAGTTCTCATCTTCTTGTATTATTACCCTTTGAAGCACCGAATTCATAGTTTGCATGATTGTTCTTGTTTTACAAATAAAAATAAGTAATTTGAAAAAATCAAATACTATATGGTTTTCACTTTATACATGTCAGTTGTCAAGATACATTAATGGAAGAAGATCCTCCAAAACTAGATGAGCCTTGAGTTCGAGATTCGAAGTTGAGGCGCCGGGAGGTGGAGACGGAGAAAATCTAGGTCATAATTCTGAAACCGCGATTGAATCGGTGAAACCAAAAGGAGCGACAAGCAGGTGCTAGCGGGGCCGAAATCTCAGACGATCGATCTCGAATGTTTTTTTTCCCTAGAGCGATCGGGATTTGACTCGATCGTGGGGCTCTTTTCTGACTCGGTCCTGGGGCAAAAAGAGAAAAAAAGTACACACGTACGTAGTTAGGTCCCTTAGCAGCGCGTATCTTGCCATGATGAACCTTCAGAATGGTGATTTTCACGATGCCCTTTTATTTATTTTAGGTTGAAGCCAATATATCTACTATATACTAAAAGCACAATACGGAGTTTTAAAATAGAGACACTATGTTAATCCACATCATCTTAATTATTTAGACAGTTAGATCTATAATTAATGAGTGAGATTAAAATATCTAAAAGTTACGTACATATAAATATATATAAATATATGGTCCAATTCATGTCTACCATTGATGTAAAAAAACAAAAAGCTATATAGATTGGGTCCATCACGTCACGTACACATGAGTTAGGCCTAGAGTCCAAATTCACGTAATAATAGCAACATAGATTGGGTCCATCACGTCACCTACATATGAGTTGGGCCTAGATTCCAAATTCACATAAACTTATGTGATCTATATGGCAGAGATATATCTCCATAAAACTCTAATTACAAGCTTTTCTTTTATGTTTAAGAAGGGAAAACCCTATTGGTAGAAAAACCCACAACCCCTTGGGGTTATCCTGTGCTTGCGAGCGAAATGGGAGCAGCCTAAACCATGAAAACGGGGTTGAGGGAGAGCAATACAAACGTTGTGCTGCTAGGCGAAGCGGTTGAGTGTCGCACCCTAGATGGCTAAATTCCAGTAATCAAATTGAAAATATCTGAAATCCAATTCCAATTCCATTATAGAAATAGGAATCAATTCTATTCTATATAGAAAAATGCATTTGCGAATTAGAAAATAAAAATAAAGTGCAATAAATTCTATAATTTTATTTAAAGATATCTTCTAGCTAAGAAGTGGTAGGAATCAACAAGCTGGATTACTTTCTTTATAATATATATAGGTCTGGCTTTTCGAATAAAACATCAACAATCGGAACTTAAGTTCCGGTTGTTGTTTCTTAAATTTTGGTTGTAGTTTCTTAAATTTCAATTGGAATTGTACTTTTCCATTAATTGAGGAATATGAATTCGAATTATCCAATAAATTGGCTATCCTCTTTTCAATATAAATTATTGCAATATTCAAATTGCAATATCAATGAATTACAAAAATTCTTTTAAGTGAAAAAAGAATACTATGCAATAACCTACTTAAAGAAAATGTATATTCTCAAATAATACTAGTCAATATAGGCCCTCAACACCCATCAATGCATGGTGTTCTTCGACTGATCGTTACTCTCGATGGTGAAGATGTTATTGATTGTGAACCCAGGTTCGGCATTTTTAGAAGAATTTTTTACCCAACAAGAGCTTGTTTTTTCTTTGATGTTCACCAAAACAACCCTTTTTTTTTCCAAGTTTGATCGGAATAAATATAAATTCTTTTCTTATTTCTATTTTATGATTGACTCTTCTTTGGTGTTAAGGTAGTAGCTGTGAATAGCCATTGACTACCTGGAAAGGGTAGAAGAGTAAGTGATTGTCTGATAATGCACAAGGAATATAGGTCTTTCTGCTAAAGGGGATCTATTAAACTCATAATTCATTAGATCCTTGTTATGAATGCCAACTAGGTATCATAAGTAAATGGATCCCGGTTGTTGCACAGTTTTGCATGAGAGAAAGAAGCGAGGAATCCTCTTTTTGACTCTGACTCCCCCACTCTAGTCGTTGATTTTCTTTCTGTTACTTCAAAAGTAGCTGCTTCAGCTTCAGCCACACGAATTCTTAACTATTTCCTAGATACCTATGCACAGTACTTCACGGTTGAATGAATCAAAAAATACCTAAAAAGGCCTAAAGTTAAAGATTTATCAATGGGTAATGTTGCTCCAACTTCCTTGACCTTCCGGCACTGGACAGGCGTCAGCCCCCATACATGGTCTTACGAATTTGCGGAGACCTGTGTTTTTGGTAAACAGTTGCTCGGGCCTGGTCACTGCGACCCCCTTTTGTGAGGAGGCACCCTGATACGTCTCAAACGTATCTATAATTATTGATACTCCATGCTTGTTTTTACACCATTTGCTTTATATTTTGTTACACTTCATGGTATTTTAATGCATTTTCCGGCACTAACCTATTAACAAGATGCCACAGTGTCAGTTCCCCGTTTTCTGCTGTTTTTGTGTTTCAGAAAAGTTACACAGAAAATATTCTTGGAATTGGACGAAACAAAAGTCGAACCTCCTAAAATTTACCAAAGCTTCCAGAAGACCGAAGAGGAGATGGAGGGGGGCCACGGGCCAGCCACACCATAGGGTGGCACTGATACGTCTCAAACGTATCTATAATTTTTTATGCTCCATGCTTGTTTTTACACCGTTTGCCTATTGTTTCGTTACACTTAGTGGCATTTTTATGCATTTTCCGGAACTAACCTATTAACGAAGTGCCACAGTGCCAGTTTCCTGTTTTCTGCTGTTTTTGTGTTTCAGAAGTGATACACAGGAAATATTCTCGGAATTGGACGAAACAAGTTCCTGGAGACTTATATCACGGGAAAGCTTCCAGACATTCAAAGAAGAGACGGAGGAGGGCCACATGGGCCCCACATGCATAGGCGGCGCGGCCAGGCCCCTGGCCGCGCCACCCCTGTATGAGGGGGCCTGGTCCCTCCTCTGACATCGCCCCTTCGCCTACATATACCCCCTGACGAGAAAAACCTAAGGGCCCGATCAGTTTTCCAGAATACATCGCGATCCGCCGCCGCCGTCGACCCGAAGATCGGGAGGGTCCAGAAGCTCTTCCCGGCACCCTGCCGGAGAGGGGAATCGCCATCGGAGGTCTCCTTCATCGCCATGATTGCCTCCGGAGCAATGAGTGAGTAGTCTACCTTGGACTATGGGTCCATAGCAGTTGCTAGATGGTTGTCTTCTCCACTATGTGCTTCATGTTTAGATCTCATGAGCTACCATACATGATTGAGATCACCGTTATGTAATTCTACATGTTTCGTTTGTTGGGATCCGATGAATATTGGTGTTTATGATTAAGTTGCTTTACTGAATTATATCTTTTGTTATCTCTATGTTGTTTATGATCTTGCATGCTCTCCGTTGTTAGTAGCTATCTTGGCCGAGTAGTTGCTAGTGACTCCAAGAGGGGGTATTTATGCTCGATAGTGGGTTCATGTCTCTATTTCACCTGGGGGAGTGACAGAAACCTCTAAGGTGGTAGATGTGATGTTGCTACTAGGGAGAAAACAACATTCATATGCTCAAGGGCATATGTTTTGTTTACATTACACACTTTGCTTAATGCAATTATCTGTTGTTCGCAACTTAATACTTGTGGAGTTCTCGGATTGATTCACCACAAGTGGATTATTAGTCATAGATGCAGTTGGATGGCGGTCTATGTATTTTGTTGTAATGCCCAGAGTAAATCTTATAGTGATCTTCTTGACATATCACATTATCTCTATTCTATCAATTGCCCAACTGTAATTTGTTTACCCAGCATGTACTATTTTATCTATGGAGAGACACCACTAGTGAACTGTGGACCCTGGTCCTATTTCTATCATATTGCAATCACCTGTTTACTTTACTCGTACTGTTTACTTTATTCGCATACTCTACTGTTTTCCACTTGATACGCTCATAACCTTTGTTTCAAGCAAACCGGTGAGATTGACAACCTCATCGCAAGTTGGGAACAAAGTATTTGTTTGTGTGTGTGCAAGTTCCACAAACACCTTCAGTCGTCATTGTCACTCCTCTCCTGTTCGATAAACCTTGGTTTCTTAACTGAGGGAAAACTTGCCACTACGCTCATCATACCTTCCTCTTGGGGTTCCCAACGGGCTGGTTATTCACCACGCACAAGGACTGTCTGCTCCCACGTCAACTACACACCATCACACGTAGCAGCTAATTTTCTGGCGCTGTTGCCGGGGAGGAAGAGAAGTCTTCTGCGAGGGGAGTTCTTCGCACACACATTCTTTACTTTGTTATTATTTTTCTTTACTTTATTTTATTTTACCTGCATTGCTTTTTATCAAAAACCCAAAAAAAATTAGAATCCTTGGTAGCTGTTTTTACTTATCTGCTTTTAGTTTTGTTAAAATGAGTAATCCTGAAGTAGAAGTTCATAGTTTTAAGCAACAAGGGGGAGAAAGTTTAAAAGATGCTTGGTACCGTATTAACAATGCTCATCATAGGTGTACCAAAAAGCACTCTACCACGATCCTCCTTAGAAATTTTTATGTTGGTATATCCAGTTGGAATAGGTATGTTCTTGATACTCTTACAGGAGGTAATTTTCTGGGTACTCCCGCTGGATAAGCATGCATTATAATTGAAAGTTTAGTGGGAATACCACCTATTCATGTTGCTAAAACTGAGACCACCCTGGAGGAGGTGGTAGAAAGGCTCAGCTCTTTAGAGAAAAGTTTGCCAAGTATCCTAGAAAATGCTAGTCGCGTTAGTGAATTAATAGAAAACATGGGTAAGAGAATTACCAATTTAGAGGCTAGCACTACTCATGACAATCAAAACTTGAGGATTGGTAAACTAGAGGAGTCTATGGAGACTCTTAGCTTAATCTTCTCTTCTCTTAAATTTAAGAAAGAGAAAGTGTTTGTTGGAAAAGAGCAAAAATTTATGTATGTTCCCAAGGTTTCTGCGCTTAAATCTCAACATGTTCTTAAAATTGGTAAGACTCTTAGTTCCACTAAGGGTGAATTGCAGGTTGAATCATCTTCGGGAACCTTCAAAGAGCCTACTGAGGTAACTAGCGCTTCATCACTTGATATTACTTGATTCGCAATTTTCTGCGCCTAGCTCAAAGGCGTTAAAGAAAAGCACTCTTGGGAGATAACCCAATGTTTTATTTTCAGTACTTTTTCTTTTATTTGAGTCTTGGAAGTCATTACTACTGTAATGACCGCTCCTTATCTTGTTTATTTCGTTTTTGTGCCAAGAGAAGCCTCTAATTTGAGTGAGGTAAAGATTTGGGGTTATTGCTGTCCTGAAACTGTTTTCGGTGCTGCACCGTAAAAATTCGTGAAAATTCTCTGTATATCTTTTGGACCTGCGATTTCTTGTGCATATGCCCCAGGTTATATCCAAACTTTTCTTAGTTGAACACTTTTTGATTTCAGCAACAGAAAATCCTTCAAAAATTCGACCTTTGTCAGCTATTCAGTTTTGACAGATTTCTGCCAATATTCGTGTTTGCCACTTTATTGCTTTCTTTTGAGTTCTTTTGATCATGGAACTTTTGGGGAGGTTGCTACAGTAGTATATGCTATATATGTGGTAGTTTTGAGTTGAAACCTGAAGCAAATAGAGGATTGATTATATGTTATGCTTGCACTAATGTTGCTAATAGAATTGTGTTTAGTTTTGTATGAAGGAAGTTTTCAAGTGTAGGGATTGGAGAATGATGAGATGAGTTGAAGAATGGACAAAAGCTCAAGCTTGGGGATGCCCAGCACCCCAAGAAATATCTAAGAAGTACAAGCGTCAAAGCTTGGGGATGCCCCCGAGGCACCCCTTCTTCATCGGCAAAAATCAGGTCACCTTTCAAAATACTATATTTTTATTGCTTCATGCACTATGTGTTTTTCTTGGAGCGTCAGTTGTTTTAGTTTTCTTAGTTTGTTTAGTTTGTTTGTTTGCTGCAATAAATGGTTGGACCCCAACAAATTTTCTTTGGAGGAGATGTACTCGTTTTCATTTGCAAAGAACGCTCTAGTTTTCACTCTTATTAAAAATCGAGCGTTCATCTTTTTCTGCTACTGCTTTTGGTTTTCATTTTCGCCTTGATTTGCGTTCAGACCTTGTCATATCTTTTCATCAAGGTGTATTTTTGCCTCTGATCTTTATTGGTTTTCATCAAAAGAGGTGTTTATAAAAATTTCGAATGGTGTTGGAAAAGAGAAAAAGCTTTGTGCAAAATAGTGGTACAAGAAGGAGCATGTGTAGACTGCGGCTTAGGCTTTTTCATGTCATGCTTGATGTATTTTTGATAGTATGCTTAGTGGTTTTGCTGTAGCATGACTTGTCTCAAATAATTTAGATTGCTTAATGAGCCTTTGAAAAAAATCATGCGTTGTTTTTATTGTATGGAAGCATTATTTTGGTTTTCTCCTTGATGCTTTATTTGGGTTGACTTGGCGCATGCTCACACATGTTAGACTCTTACAAAGTCGCCAATATCCTTCATGATCATTTAGTTTTTGAATTTTGATGCCAGCGTATGCTTCTTTTAATGTCGCTTTGTCGCTTTGCATGATTATGGCCATTATTGCTCTCTTAGTTGGTCGCTCCCAGTCTTTTGCTAGCCCTCGCCTTGTACTGAGTATGAGCTCTACTCGTGCATCCAACTCCTAAAAGCCAAAGTTTTCCAAAGTTTCCACCATACATACCTACTAGCAATTTGCTATTCCAAGTAAATTTGACTTGCTTTTATTTTCTCTTCAAATTAAACTCTTACCAGTGTTATGCGAAATTCGGTCAGTAAAGCTCTCACGAACCGGAAGGCACACTTTACTTTTTCCTGTTCTTAAAAATTTGACATTGTGGTCTCTTATGTTGAGTTGTTATGCTTGCAAGTTGTAAGTTGGATTCTAGCCCAGCCATGCTGTCATGGGCAAGCTTTCAACATTGCACATCTTAATTGAGTTGATATCGTGATCTTTTGTTTATGGATGCCCGCGGTGTGAAATGAATTGGGAATCTTGTGGGGATCATGGAGTTTGTATATGTGTTAGGGAAACGCCGGGCCGCCAATCTAAGCCATGCATAATTCATGGTGGAAATTTGCAGCATACCCATAGTGAACATTCGACGACGCATCTCACAATAAAAAGCTAAACGATATAGCAAATAAAAGAGATGTCGAGGTGTTCATTGTCTGCTTGTCCTGTCATTTTGGTGTGGGCTTGCTCCATGTCATCGGGCACGGAGGTACCCCATTGGCGGTTCGCAATGATATGCATATACTTACAATGACAAGAGCCTTGCTTGGGACTCTAAGTAAAGTAGCATGAGGTTTGGGTACTCGTATTCACGGGGCACGAGGTTTTCAACTTATGATTTGTCAAGCATATGCATCATAATTGTTCTCGCATTAACTTTAACCATTCAAGATGCTTATGATGGGGGCAATGAGAGCTCAAAGCCGGTAAGTACCATAATTTTTGAAGGTTATAAAACTTGCAATCACTGCTTCCCTCTGCGAAGGGCCTTTCTTTTACTTTTATGTTGAGTCACCACCTTCTTTCTGAAGGGTTTCGCAACATAGTAAATCAAAAAATTTCCTACGGATGCGAACAAGAAAGCCAAGATCTAATCTAGGAGATGTAATCAACGAGAGAGGTAGATGAGATCTTCATACCCTTGAAGATATCGCACAGCGGAAACGTTCAAGAGAATGTGGTTGACGTAGTCGTACTCGCCGTCTCCTCCTCGCGATCCGATCCGATCCTGCGCCGCAAGTGGCGGCACCTCTGAGAGTTGCACACGTACGGTGCAGTGACGTCTCCTCCTTCCTTGGTCCAGCAAGTATGGTGGAGAGATAGATTGGATCAGCAGCACGACGGCGTGGTGCTTTATGGTGGAGAGTTTCTGCGGCAGGGCTTCGCCTACGCGCAGTCGCGAGAGAGAGAGAGGGAGGGCAGCAGTTGGCGGCTAGGGTTTGGGTTAGGGGTAGAGAGGGCTGCGCACTTGCCCCCCTATATATAGAGGGGTGGCCGGCCAGCTTGGCCTCTCCCCAAACCCTAGGGCGCCGACTTGGAGTAGGAAGAGTGGGGGGCAAGTTTCCCCCCTTCCTTCTTTGAAGACTCCCTTAGGGTTTCCCCTTGGGCTGGCCGGCTGGGCCTTAGGGGCCTTGTGCGCCTGGCCCAAGGCGGCTAGGGCACTTCCCCTTAGGCCCACGCAGGCCTCCGTCAAGTGGGCCCATGTTGGTCCCACTCCGGAACCTTCTAGAACCTTCCGGTACAATACCGATAAACTCCGAAACGATTCCGGAATCCAAAAACTGCTTTCCTTTATATGAATCTTATTCTCCGGACCATTCCGGAACCTCTCGTGATGTCCTGGAACTCATCCGAGACTCCAAACTAAAACTCATAAACCAATTATCCATTCTATCCTAGCGTCGATGCACGTTAAGTGTGTGACCCTACGGGTTCGAGAATATGCAGACATGATCTTCTATCAATAATCAACAGCGGGATCTGGAAACCCATATTGACTCCCACATATTCATCGATGATCATATCAGATGAACCACGATGTCAGGATTCAATTAATCCCATATATGTATTCCCTTCGTCACGCGATATTTTACTTGCCCGAGATTCGATCGTCGGTATCGGCATACCTAGTTCAATCTCGTTCACAGCAAGTACTTTACTCGTTCCATAATCCGATATCACTTTGTGATTAACTCCTTAACCACGTGCTTGCAAGCGGTGTTGATATCGATTACCGAGTGGGCCCGAAGTATATCTCTCCGACTTGGGAGGGACAAATTCCATCTCGATACATATAACCCAACAAGTACTTTCCGATCACCTGAGAGACACCTTTATGACCACCCTCACATAGGATGATGTTTGATGACCTCAAAGCTTTCTTCCGATACTAGGGAGTTGTATTATCTCATGGTCTAAGGAATACAATACTTGACATAGGAAAAGCTTCGCAAAGATGAACATGATGACACGATCTAATTGCTCTGCTTTAATTGGGTCTGTCCATCACATCATTCTCCTAATGATATGATCTCATTATTAATTGACAACTCATGTCTATGGTTAGGAAACCTTAACCATCATTAATCAATGAGCTAGTCCATAGAGGCGTACTAGGGACACGGTGTTGTTCATAAACCACACAAGTATTAATGTTTCCGCTTAATACAATTATAGCATGGAGTATAAACATTATCATGAATAAGAAATATGATAATAACAATATTATTATTGCCTCTAGGGCATATTTCCTTTAGTCTCCCACTTGCACTAGAGTCAATAATCTAGTCATACTTGCGCCTTTAACACCTATGGCATTCCGGTGTTATTCACATGCCTTGCACGTGGTAAACCTTATCTACGGGTCTGACACTTTCAGGTCCGCTTGTATTTGCATATTGTTTTGCATCAGCACGCATTACTCATCTTGTATGAGATAGCATCGTATAAACTTGGTCTTCTGGTGATACCTTTGTTTCTTGGCTAAGACTATGTTGTCACTATTGTCATACTATAGGACTACATAGTACTAGCACACTTAGAAAAATAGCGATATCCACCGTGCGTCGAAATACTCATTGGTCCGCACACATCGGTATGTATGATTTCCAATAAGTCCGTTGCTCGCTCCATTATTCCGGAGAACGGGTTTTTGATCATCTTGCCCATGAGGCATGGCTTGCACGTGTCAAATGATTCAAAATCAAGAGACTCCAAAAGTCCATCAGAATGGAGTTTCTTCATGGGTTTTACGCCAATATGACCTGGACGACAGGGCCACAAATAAGTTGGATTATCACTATCTACTTTGCATCTTTTATGCCGCTTCTAAAGCGATTATATACTTAGCCCTCGTTGCAGTGTCCGGCACAATGTTAACATTGGAACTCATCCAAGTTATCATGGAACTTTCTTCCATCTTATTGTGCCACCTTCTTACTCAAAACAAATAGCTTAAAAATTGAGATAAAATTTTACTTGTATGTGTGACAAAGCCAATGTAACTCATTGCAATGAACCATTTGTCACTTCTGCATACAGAACATATTCTTACTTCTTCGAAAGTGCATAAGAATATCTTTACTATTGTCCAACGATCATCATATGAATGCTATAACCTTTAGAGCATTGGACACATCTGGATCTACATATCATGGTATACAAGATTGATAAAATCATTCTTGTGGTTTCACTCATCAAGTGTCAAAACAATTGATTCTTGCTCCAACCTCTTCCATGCAACAAGAACCGTTCTTATTGTTTCCATATTGAACAAATTCAATATTTCATCCATGTACTCTGGCAAAACTATATTAGTGCCTCAATCTATCTGCATAGACATTGATGCTTAATATTCTGGTTTTACCTAAGTCTTTCATCAAAAACTAATTTTAATGAAAACTTAACAATATCAAGAAAAACACATTATTTCCAATGAACGATATGTCGTCCACATAAAGTATTAGAAATATGTCTGAGCGCTCCCACTTACTTTCTTGTAATGCAAGCATCTTCAAATATCTTGATGAAATTAACACTTTAACATTTTCATCATTGAAGATTCCAACTTCGCTATGCTTACTTTTACCATAAAAGTTTGCATACATATCTAGCAACCTTTGAATCAACAAAACCCATTAGGTCGTGTCAGGTACACGTCCATGGTGTGCATTCCGGTAGAGGAACGTTGTTTCGTTTATTCAACTATCATATCTCAATATGTAATTGTTACTAGAATAATTCATATGACGAAGTCAGGGCCCATCACCGCTTCTTTGTATATTGTTGGTTACTATTATCTAATAATATCTCATCCTCAAATCTTGCTATTTGATTACGACCAACTTGGTTAAATAGGAACTTCGATGTCGTGACTACAACATATTGTAGACGCGTGAGCTATGAATGTAGTTGCCGCTTCCAGAACATTTTCTGGTGCTGCGCTACTCTGATCATCTTGCTCAGATTCAATAACCTCATCAAGTTCTATCTTCCTCCCACTTAAACCTTTCGCGAAAAACTCCTTCATAAGAAATTCACTTCTTTTAGTGACAATCACTATGTGTTTGGGTTCATAGTAGAAGGAATACCCATCGACTTTCTTTGGGATAACCTACAAAGACTTACTAATCCAATTTTGGTTGTAAACATTTTACACATATGCCTTGCATACCAAAATTCAAGAAAAGACAACTATAACTTGTATGGTGTCATTTCAGCGGATTATGATGGTGCTTTATTTAGTGAAAAGCGGTAGTCTTTAAAGCATAATCCACAAATTATATTGGTAGTTTATTTCATCATTGATCTAACCATGTCAAACAAGGTTTGATTACATCCATCAAAAACTCCATACTCATATGGTGTTTATCATGATGCAAGTTTGTGGAACAATTCCTCTAACTCTTAGATGTTTGCTAAACTTGTAACTCAAATATTCTTCTTTATGATCTAATCATACAACTTGAATATTCTTGTTACAACAATTTTCACTTCATAAATTGAACAATTTCAATTGTTTCATACTTCTATCTTATCAAGCAGATATACCATACATCTATTCGAGTCATTGATGAAATAGAAAATACACCATGATCGACTTCACACCATGGACTACATACATCAACATGTACGATCTCCATTTAGTTAGTCACTTGTTCTGTCCATGGCCCATGAACGGAGTTTAATCATCTTTAGGAAAGTCTCACAAGTGTCAATCAATTCGAAATCAAATGACTCGAAAATCTATCAATATAGAATTTCTTTCATGTTTTGTTTCCAATATGACTAAAACGGCGGTGTCATATAAGTGAAATTTGTTTTGTCTTGCGACCTTTAGCATCAGTGTTATAAATGTCTATTTCACCAACAAGATAATAATAATCTATCCATCGATTATGGAAGAGGGTAATAATTTGAACAACCATTGCTCTCATAATACCAGAACAAAATAACAATTATTAAGTTCATGAAATATCTTGAAGGCTAGGTTTGATGTCGACGAGAAGCACAATAACACTTTTATTTGTATCTCGACATGTATCATTACCATATTCTTTTACTAGTTACTTAGGCCATCATAGTTCCTGTATTGTTGCTTTGTATGACATTTCATACCAACAATCTAGTATCCAATACCCAAGAATTATGTACTAGCAAAGAATACATCTATAACATGTATATCATTTATATACCTGAGATGGAATTTTCCAGTTTTTTTTACTTTTCTACCAAATATTTTTGCAGATCCTATTTAGCATTTCCTCTTTATTTAGAAGAATCTATCGACATCAATAGTGGCATCAATCATTTGATACATAGTCCAAAGGATGTTAGTCAAATACTAATAGCCTTGGATTTTGCACTTTGAAGTGGATTGCCATCATCATATGATTGGTATTCTTCCAGATTCCATTCTTTAGTATTCTTTTGGTATAGCAAAACAATTTAGCCAATACCTTTTCATTCGTCCTATCATGACATCTTTCATGATAAAACTACTATAGCTTATAAGGATGAATGCAAGTATAATATTAGTTCCCAAACTTTTGGGTGATCGGGATGCCTAGCATCTTCAATCTTCGCATATAGTCATACAATATGAGCATATGTTCTTTTACTAAATTATACTTCATCATTTTGCAAACAATCAAAGTCTTAGATATCAAATATCTTTCACTTCTTATTTGTTTCTGAAACAATTCTTTCAGCTCGATGATCACCTTGATTCTCAAACAATTTTGAAGATCAATTTATCATGAAGGCAAACATATGATCTTTAGATACTAAACTTGAATCGTTGCTCTTAGATTAATACAATTTATTAAATCGTATGGAGCAAGCAAGGTTTGCTAAAGTTTGCAATAGGACTTAATCTTTAGTCTTGACATTCTAACTAAACGGCACTAGACTGAAAAGTGATTATCCAGAATTCTATAGTTTCTTTTAACTCAATTAAGCTAAGTGTCGGTGGGAAACGGTGCCAAAGACTACAACAACTTATGCAAATACAACAAGATTTAGTTCAAGATAATTAGTTCAATTTAATCAAATTACTAATGAACTCCCACTAAATTCAACATCCCTCAAGTTGTTTAGTGAAGCATGATCCAAATTCACTACACCGAGACCGATCATCACGTGAATGATGTAGCTTTAATGGTGAACATAAACATGTTGATCATATCATCCATATGACTCATGCTTGACCTTTCGGTCCGTGTGTTCCGAGGCCATGTCTGTACATGCTAGGCTCGTCAAGTCAAACCCAAGTATCTCCGCATGTGCAAAACTGGCTTGCACCCGTTGTATGTGAACGTAGAGTTTATAGCACCCGATCATCACGAGATGCTTGAACACGATGAACTTTCGCAACGGCGCATACGAGGGGAGAACACAATTTTATCTTGATCTTTAAGTGAGGAATCATCTTATAATGCTACCGTCACGATCTAAGCATAATAAGATACATAAAAGGATAAACATCACATGCATATAATTTTATGTGACATGGTATAGCCAATCTCCGCGCCATGATCTCCATCTTGTGCGCGCCGGCATGATCTCCATCACTCCACCATGATTGCCTCCACCACGAATAGCAACTACAACTATTGCTAACTACTTAGCGATAAAGTAAAGCTATTACATGGCGTATAAGAAGTTGACACGCAGGTCATACACAATTATAAAGACAACCATATGGCTCCTGCCGGTTGTGAACTCATCGACATGCAAGTCGTGAAAGATTACAAAACATGATCATCGCATACATCTCAATTCATACACATCATGTCTTGGGCCATACCATATCACAAAACACTCCCTGCAAAAACAAGTTAGACGCCTCTACTTTGTTGTTGCATGTTTTACGTGGCTTATGGGAGTAACAAGCTAAGAACGATTCTTACCTACGAAAAGCCACAACGGTGATATTATGGTTGCTAACATCCGATGTAAGTCCCATGACTACTATAGTGAGAGAAACTGGCATCCACCAGCCGCATGTGTGGAAAAAGCCACACGTCAAGTGCGGAGCCGGTCTCGCGAACGTGGTCGCGTAAAGTTGGCCTGGACCGCTTCGATCTCACTATACCACGCCATAAGAAATACACACAAAGAGGTTTGCAACAGAAAACATCAATGCCCGCAACAAGCATGTTGCGTTCTACTCGTGAAACACATCTACGCATAGATCTAGCTCTGATACCACTGAAGGGTTTCGCAGCATAGTAAATCAAAAAATTTCCTACAGATGCGAACAAGAAAGCCAAGATCTAATCTAGGAGATGTAATCAACGAGAGAGGTAGATGAGATCTTCATACCCTTGAAGATATCGCACAGCGGAAACGTTCAAGAGAACGTGGTTGACGTAGTCGTACTCGCCGTCTCCTCCTCGCGATCCGATCCGATCCTGCGCCGCAAGTGGCGGCGCCTCCGAGAGTTGCACACGTACGGTGCAGCGACGTCTCCTCCTTCCTTGGTCCAGCAAGTATGGTGGAGAGATAGATTGGATCAGCAGCATGACGGCGTGGTGCTTTATGGTGGAGAGTTTCTGTGGCAGGGCTTCGCCTACGCGCAGTCGCGCGAGAGAGAGAGGGAGGGCAGCAGTTGGCGGCTAGGGTTTGGGTTAGGGGTAGAGAGGGCTGCGCCCTTGCCCCCCTATATATAGAGGGGTGGCCGGCCAGCTTGGCCTCTCCCCAAACCCTAGGGCGCCGACTTGGAGTAGGAAGAGTGGGGGGCAAGTTTCCCCCCCTTCCTTCTTTGAAGACTCCCTTAGGGTTTCCCCTTGGGCTGGCCGGCTGGGCCTTAGGGGCCTTGTGCGCCTGGCCCAAGGCGGCCAGGGCACTTCCCCTTAGGCCCACGCAGGCCTCCGTCAAGTAGGCCCACGTTGGTCCCACTCTGGAACCTTCTAGAACCTTCCGGTGCAATACCGATAAACTCCGAAACGATTCCGGAATCCAAAAACTGCTTTCCTTTATATGAATCTTATTCTCCGGACCATTCTGGAACCTCTCGTGATGTCCTGGATCTCATCCGAGACTCCGAACTAAAACTCATAAACCAATTATCCATTCTATCCTAGCGTCGATGCACGTTAAGTGTGTGACCCTACGGGTTCGAGAATATGCAGACATGATCTTCTATCAATAATCAACAGCGGGATCTGGAAACCCATATTGACTCCCACATATTCATCGATGATCATATCAGATGAACCACGATGTCAGGATTCAATTAATCCCATATATGTATTCCCTTCATCACGCGATATTTTACTTGCCCGAGATTCGATCGTCGGTATCGGCATACCTAGTTCAATCTCGTTCACAGCAAGTACTTTACTCGTTCCGTAATCCGATATCACTTTGTGATTAACTCCTTAACCACGTGCTTGCAAGCGGTGTTGATATCGATTACCGAGTGGGCCCGAAGTATATCTCTCCGACTTGGGAGGGACAAATTCCATCTCGATACATATAACCCAACAAGTACTTTCCGATCACCTGAGAGACACCTTTATGACCACCCTCACATAGGATGACGTTTGATGACCTCAAAGCTTTCTTCCGATACTAGGGAGTTGTATTATCTCATGGTCTAAGGAATACAATACTTGACATAGGAAAAGCTTCGCAAAGATGAACATGATGACACGATCTAATTGCTCTGCTTTAATTGGGTCTGTCCATCACATCATTCTCCTAATGATATGATCTCATTATTAATTGACAACTCATGTCTATGGTTAGGAAACCTTAACCATCATTAATCAATGAGCTATTCCATAGAGGCGTACTAGGGACACGGTGTTGTTCATAAACCACACAAGTATTAATGTTTCCGCTTAATACAATTATAGCATGGAGTATAAACATTATCATGAACAAGAAATATGATAATAACAATATTATTATTGCCTCTAGGGCATATTTCCTTCACTTTCTTTATGCACCATTAAGAGAGCATAGTTGTCATTCTTAGTGTGATATGCATTGTCCCAAAGTTCATTGATTGATTCATATTGTTGGTTTCACTTGTTCTTAAATTATTTGTATCTAGTCGCCCTCTTAAACTTGAAGGTGTCCTATGCATTTATGTTTTGCTCTCTTTGAAGGACAAGCTGAAAACCATTTGTATGTTTTTCCTTATGATTTAAACACACGTTTGACTTTCATTGTTTCATTATCATGATCTTTTGTTTGTGTTCATTTGCATGTTTACAACATGGTTGCTAAGTTCTTATTGTCATGATTATATCTTCATGCCCATGTTTTAAGTTCTATTGATCCCAGCTCACCAATGCTTACATATATGATCAAGATTGTGTAGGTGCATGTCACATCAAAAATTATTCTTTTGTTATCACTTACCTACTCGAGGACGAGCAGGAGTTAAGCTTGGGGATGCTTGATACGTCTCAAACGTATCTATAATTTTTGATGCTCCATGCTTGTTTTTACACCGTTTGCCTATTGTTTCGTTACATTTAGTGGCATTTTTATGCATTTTCCGGAACTAACCTATTAACGAAGTGCCACAGTGCCAGTTTCCTGTTTTCTGCCGTTTTTGTGTTTCAGAAGTGATACACAGGAAATATTCTCGGAATTGGACGAAACAAGTTCCTGAAGACTTATATCACGGGGAAGCTTCCAGATATCCGAAGAGGAGGGCCACGTGGGCCCCACATGCACAGGCGACGTGGCCAGGCCCCTGGCCGCGCCACCCCTGTGTGAGGGGGCCTGGTCCCTCCTCTGACATCGCCCCTTCGCCTACATATACCCCCTGACGAGAAAAACCTAAGGGCCCGATCAGTTTTCCAGAATACATCGCGATCCGCCGCCGCCGTCGACCCAAAGATCGGGAGGGTCCAGAAGCTCTTCCCGGCACCCTGCCGGAGAGGGGAATCGCCACCGGAGGTCTCCTTCATCGCCATGATTGCCTCCGGAGCGATGAGTGAGTAGTCTACCTTGGACTATGGGTCCATAGCAGTAGCTAGATGGTTGTCTTCTCCACTATGTGCTTCATGTTTAGATCTCATGAGCTGCCATACATGATTGAGATCACCGTTATGTAATTCTACATGTTTGGTTTGTTGGGTCCGATGAATATTGGTGTTTATGATTAAGTTGCTATACTGAATTATATCTTTTGTTATCTCTATGTTGTTTATGATCTTGCATGCTCTCCGTTGTTAGTAGCTATCTTGGCCGAGTAGTTGCTAGTGACTCCAAGAGGGGGTATTTATGCTCGATAGTGGGTTCATGTCTCTATTTCACCTGGGGGAGTGACAGAAACCTCTAAGGTGGTAGATGTGCTGTTGCTACTAGGGAGAAAACAACATTCATATGCTCAAGGGCATATGCTTTGTTTACATTACACACTTTGCTTAATGCAATTATCTGTTGTTCGCAACTTAATACTTGTGGAGTTCTCGGATTGATTCACCACAAGTGGATTATTAGTCATAGATGCAGTTGGATGGCGGTCTATGTATTTTGTTGTAATGCCCAGAGTAAATCTTATAGTGATCTTCTTGACATATCACGTTATCTCTATTCTATCAATTGCCCAACTGTAATTTGTTTACCCAGCATGTGCTATTTTATCTATGGAGAGACACCACTAGTGAACTGTGGACCCTAGTCCTATTTCCATCATATTGCAATCACTTGTTTACTTTACTCGTACTGTTTACTTTATTCGCATACTCTACTGTTTTCCACTCGATACGCTCATAACCTTTGTTTCAAGCAAACCGGTGAGATTGACAACCTCATCGCAAGTTGGAAACAAAGTATTTGTTTGTGTGTGTGCAGGTTCCACAAACACCTTCAGCCGTCATTGTCTCTCCTCTCCTGTTCGATAAACCTTGGTTTCTTAACTGAGGGAAACTTGCCGCTACGCTCATCATACCTTCCTCTTGGGGTTCCCAACGGGCTGGTTATTCACCACGCACAAGGACTGTCTGCTCCCATGTCAACTACACACCATCACACGTAGTAGGCATGACCAGCCCCTAGCCCACGCCCCCTGGTGGTGAGGCTGCCTGGCCCACCTCGTGACGCCACCCTTCCGCCTATATATTCCTCCCGACAGGAAAAACCTAAGGACCCGATCAATTTTCCAGAAAAACATCGCGATCTGCCGCCATCGTCGAACTGAGATCGGGAGGGTCCAGAAGCTCTTCTCGGCACCCTGCCGGGGAGGGGAATCGCCATCGGACGTCTTCTTCATCGCCATGCTTGCCTCCGGCATGATGAGTAAGTAGTCTACCTTGGACTATGGGTCCATAGCAGTAGCTAGATGGTTGTCTTCTCCACTATGTGCTTCATGTTTAGATCTTGTGAGCTGCCCTACATGATCAAGATCATCTTTATGTAATTCTACATGTTGTCTTTGTTGTGATGAATATTGGTGTTATGATTAAGTTGATGTTCTGAATTTTATCTTATGTTATCTCTATGTTGTTTATGATCTTACATGCTCTCCGTTGTTAGTAGCTATCTTGGCCAAGTAGATACTAGTGACTCCAAGAGGGGATATTTATGCTCGATAGTTGGGTTCACGCCTCTATTTAATCTGAGGGAGTGACAAAAACCTCTAAGGTTGTAGATGTGTTGTTGCCACTAGGGAGAAAACAACATTCTTGTGTCTAAGGACATTCGCTTTGTTTACATTACACACTTTGCTTAATGCAGTTATCTGTTGTTTGCAACTTAATATTCAAGGGGTCCTCGGATGATTCCCCGCGAGTGGATTATTAGTCATAGATGCAGTTGGATGGCGGTCTATGTATCTTGTTGTAATGCCCAGAGTAAATCTCATAGCGATCCTCTTGACATATGCACGTTATCTTTATTCTATCAATTGCCCAACTATAATTTATTTACCCAGCATGTCGTTATTTATTCTATGGAGAGACACCACTAGTGAATTGTGGACCCTGGTCCAATTTCCTTTATATTGATATTACTGTTTACTTTTACTCGCATTGTTTACTTTCTTGCATACTACTATTGCTTTCCACTCGATACACTCATTCCTTTGTTTACAGCAAACCGGTGAGATTGACAACCTCATCGTAAGTTCAGAGCAAAGTATTTATTTGTGTTATGTGCAGGTTTCACGTTGTTGCTGGTGCAAAGCAAAGCACTAGACGAGGCGCCCTATAAATTGTCTGGAGCTGTCGCGAAGCTAGCAGGCATCACCTTCTGAAGTTTGGCTTTTTCCTACTGTTTTGATAAACCTCGGTTGCTTAGTGAGGGAAGAATTGCTACTGTGCTCATCATACCTTCCTCTTGGGGTTCCCAACTGGGTGGTTATCTGCCCACATCATGCACTTTTTCTGGCGCCATTGCCGGGGAAAAAGAAGATTTCTGCAAGGGGAGTCTCTCACGCATAATCTTTACTTTGTTTTAATTTTTCTTTACTTTATTTTTGCTTGCATCATTTTATAAAAAATACAAAAAAATTAGCTTCCTTTATAGTTGTTATTTCTTTACTTTTAGTTCATTATGTTGTTCCCTAAGTACGTTTTGGAGGACCTCTCAGTAGGTAGTGGTTCTATTATTGGGAAAAGTAACATCGAGGAGTTCTTTAATCATATTAGTATGCATAAAGATGTTGAGGATAAGTCTTTAGCCGAGCTTGCTCCTAGTTATGAAGTTGCTTCTGCTTATTTAGTTCACATGTTGGAAGCTAGGTTTGCTAGCCTTAATCCTTTTATGCAACACATGTTTCTTAAGCTTCATGATATTTAAGACTCCGAAAAGAAAGATTTTATCTTGGAGACTTTTGGTCCTTGTGCGTGGTGAACAACCAGCCCGTTGGGAACCCCAAGAGGAAGGTGTGATGAGTATAGCAGCTAGTTTTCCCTCGGTTAAGAAACCAAGGTATGTCGATCTTGGAGAGAAGGGACAAACGACTGAAGGTGATGCTTGCTAGTTTGCGACAGCTTCAGACAATTTATATATGGCGCCTCGTCCAAGCTTTGCTTGCTAGCTGCAACGCGGAACCTGCACACAACACAACCAAGTACTTTGTTCCCAACTTGCGATGAGGTTGTCAATCTCACCGGTTTGCTTGAAATAAAGGTTATGAGTGTATCGAGTGGAAAACAGTAGAATATGCGAGTAAAGTAAACAGTGCGAGTAAAGTAAACAGGTGATAGCAATATGATGGAAATAGGACCGGGGTCCACAGTTCACTAGTGGTGTCTCTCCATAAGATAAATAACACATGCTGGGTAAACAAATTACAGTTGGGCAATTGATAGAATAAAGATAAACGTGATATGTCAAGGAGATCACTACGAGATTTACTATGGGCATTACAACAAAATACATAGACCACCATCCAATTGCATCTATGACTAATAATCCACTTGTGGCGAATCAATCCGAGAACTCCACAAGTATTAAGTTGTGAACAACAGATAATTGCATTAAGCAAAGTGTGTAATGTAAACAAAGCATATGCCCTTGAGCATATGAATGTTGTTTTCTCCCTAGTAGCAATAGCACATCTACAACCTTAGAGGTTTTTGTCACTCCCCCAGGTTAAATAGAGGCATGAACCCACTATCGAGCATAAATACCCCCTCTTGGAGTCACTAGCAACTACTCGGCCAAGATAGCTACTAACAACGGAGAGCATGCAAGATCATAAACAACATAGAGATAACAAAAGATATAATTTAGTACAGCAACTTAATCATAACACCAATATTCATCGGATCCCAACAAACCAAAAATGTAGAATTACATAACGGTGATCTCAATTATGTAGGGCAGCTCATGAGATCGAAACATGAAGCACATGGTGGAGAAGACAACCATCTAGTTACTTCTATGGACCCATAGTCCAAGGTAGACTACTCACTCATTGCTCCGGAGGCAAGCATGGCGATTCCCCTCTCTGGCAGGGTGCCGGGAAGAGCTTCTGGATCCTCCCGATCTTTGGGTCGATGGCGGCGGTGGATCGCGATGTGTTCTGAAAAAGTGATGGGGTACTTAGGTTTTTCCCATCAGGGGGTCTTTATAGGTGAAGGGGCGATGTCAGAGGTGGAGCCAGCTGGCCTCACACCATGGTGGCGTGGCCAGGGCCTGGGCCGTACCAGCCTGGTGTGAGGGCCCCTGGTCGCCCCTCTCCTACTCTCCTTCAGATGACTGGAAGCTCCCGGACAAAATAAGACTTCAGGAACTTGTTTCGTCCAATTCCGAGAATATTTCCTGTGTATCACTTCTGAAACACAAAAATAGCAGAAAACAGGGAACTGGCACTGTGGCGACTTGTTAATAGGTTAGTTCCGGAAAATGCATAAAAGTGCCACGAAGTGTAACGAAACATTAGGCAAATGGTGTAAAAACAAGCATGGAGCATCAAAAATTATAGATACGTTGGAGACGTATCAAGCATCCCCAAGCTTAACTCCTGCTCGTCCTCGAGTAGGTAAGTGATAACAGAAGAATAATTTTTGAGGTGACATGCACCTACACAATCTTGATCATGTATGTAAGCATTTTGAGCTGGGATCATAAGAACTTAAAACATGTGCATGAAGATATAATCTTGACAATAAGAACTTAGCAACCATGTTGTAAACATGAAAATGAACACAAACAAAAGATCATGAAAATGAAGCAATGAAAGTCAAACGTGTGTTCAAATCATAAGGAAAAACATACAAATGGTTTTCAGCTTGTCCTTCAAAGAGAGCAAAATATAAATGCATAGGATAACTTCAAGTTTAAGAGGGCGACTAGATACAAATAATTTGAGAACAAGTGAAACCAACAATATGAATCAATCAATGAAAACTTTGGGACAATGCACATTATACTCAGAATGACAACTATGCTCTCTTAGACGGTGCATAAAGATAGAAGGTGGTGACTCAACATAAAAGTAAAAGAAAGGCCCTTCGCAGAGGGAAGCAGTGATTGCAAGTTTTATAACCTTCAAAAATTATGGTACTTACCGGCTTTGAGCTCTCATTGCCCCCATCATAAGCATCTTGAATGGTTAAAGTTAATGCGAGAACAATTATGATGCATATGCTTGACAAATCATAAGTTGAAAACCTCGTGTCCCGTGAATACGAGTACCGAAACCTCATGCTACTTTACTTGGAGTCCCAAGCAAGGCTCTTGTCATTGTAAATATATGCATATCATTGAGAACCGCCAACGGGGTACCTCTGTGCCCGATGACATGGAACAAGCCCACATCAAAATGACAGGACAAGCAAACAATGAACACCTTGACATCTCTTTTATTTGCCATTTGCTTAGCTTTTTATTGTGAGATGCGTCATCAAATGTTCACCATGGGTATGCTACAAATTTCTACCATGAATTATGCATGGCTTAGATTAGTGGCCCGGCGTTTCCCTAACACATATACAAACTCCATAATCCCCACAAGATTCCCAATTCATTTCACACCGCGGGCATTCATAAACAAAAGATCACGATATCAACTCAAATAAGAAGTGCAATGTTGAAAGCTTGCCCATGACTGCATGGCTGGGCTAGTCTCCAACTTACAACTTGCAAGCATAACAACTCAACATAAGAGACCACAATGTCAAATTTTTAAGAACAGGAAAAAGTAAAGTGTGCCTTCCGTTTCGCGAGAGCTTTACTGACCGAATTTCGCATAACACTGGTAAGAGTGTAATTTGAAGAGAAAATAAAAGCAAGTCAAATTTACTTGGAATAGCAAATTGCTAGTAGGTATGTATGGTGGACACTTTGGAAAACTTTGGCTTTTAGGAGTTGGATGCACGAGTAGAGCTCATACTCAGTACAAGGCGAGGGCTAGCAAAAGACTGGGAGCGACCAACTAAGAGAGCAATAATGGCCATAATCATGCAAAGCGACAAAGCGACATTAAAAGAAGCATAAGATGGCATCAAAAGTCAAAAACTAAATGATCATAGAGGCTATTGGCGACTTTGTAAGAGTCTAACATGTGTGAGCATGTGCCAAGTCAACCCAAATAAAGCATCAAGGAGAAAACCAAAATAATGCTTCCATACAATAAAAACAACGCATGATTTTTTCAAAGGCTCATTAAGCAATCTCAGTTATTTGAGACAAGTCATGCTACAGCAAAACCACTAAGCATACTATCAAAAAGACATCAAGCATGACATGAAAAAGCCTAAGCCGCAGTCTACACAAGCTCCTTCTTGTACCACTATTTTGCATAAAGCTTTTTCTCTTTTCCAACACCATTTAAAAAATTTATAAACACCTCTTTTGATGAAAACCAATAAAGATCAGAGGAAAAAATACACCTTGATAAACATATATAAGAAGATCTGAACTCAAATCAAGGCGAAAACGAAAACCAAAAGCAGTAGCGGAAAAAGAAGAACACCCAGTGAAATTGTATGAATGAAAAACGGAGTGTTCTTGGCAAATGAAAACGAGTACATCTCCTCCAAAGGAAATTTGTTGGGGTCCAACCATTTATGGCAGCAAACAAAACAAACTAACTAAGAAAACTAAAACAACTGACGCTCCAAGAAAAACACATAGTGCATGAAGCAATAAAAATATAGTGTTTTGAAAGGTGACCTGATTTTTGCCGATGAAGAAGGGGTGCCTCGGGGGCATCCCCAAGCTTTGACGCTTGTACTTCTTGGATATTTCTTAGGGTGATGCATGGGCATCCCCAAGCTTGAGCTTTTGTCCATTCTTCAACTCATCTCATCATTCTCCAATCCCTACACTTGAAAACTTCCTTCATACAAAACTAAACACAAATCTATTAGCAACATTGGTGTAGCATAACATATAATCAACCTCTTTTTGCTTCAGATTTCAACTCAAAACCACCACATATATAGAAAATACTACTGTAGCAACTTCCCCAAAAGTTCTGTGATCAAAAGAACTCAAAAGAAAGCGATAAAGTAGCAAACACAAATATTGGCAGAAATCTGTCAAAACAGAACAGCTAAAAAGGACGAATTTTTGAGGGGTTTTCTGTTGCTTAAATCAGAAAGTGTTCAACTAACGAAAGTTTGGATATAACCTGGGGCATATGCACAAGAAATCGCAGGCCCAAAAGATATACAGAGAATTTATACGAATTTTTATGGTGCAGCACTGAAAATAGTTTCAGGACAGCAACATCCCCAAATCTTTACCTCACTCGAATTAGAGGCTTCTCTTGGCACCAAAAACAAAATAAACCAGATAAGGAGCGGTCATTACAGTAGTAATGACTTCCAAGACTCAAATAACTATGTTAGAACTGCTTTATGTGATTTGGGAGCTGGAGTTAGTGTCATGCCTTTTTCTCTTTATAAGAGACTTGATCTAGAGAAATTAGTATCAACTGATATATCTTTGCAGATGGCTGATAAGTCTACTACTATTCCTATTGGTATATGTAAAAATGTTCCTGTTCAAGTTGCTAACAGCTATTTGATTTTAACTGATTTTGTTGTGTTGGAAATGCCTGAAGATGATAATATGTCTATTATTCTTGGAAGACCTTTTCTAAACACTGCAGGTGCTATTATTAATTGCAATCAAGGAAAAGTGACTTTCAATGTCAATGATAAAGAGTATACGTTTTATTTTCCCAAGAAGATTGATAGGAAGAATGCTCTAAATTCTGTCAAGAATGTTGAGACCATCAAAGTTGGTTAAATTATTTGTTCAGAGCGAAAGCCCAAGGAATAATATAAAATTGTTATGATTGGGACTATGCCTATCAAAGTTGAGGTAACATAAGCATTTAGTGAAGTGCAAAGTTTTGCCTCATATAAAGTTAGTTTGTGAACAAGACTTGATCAACCTTAGGAAGAATGCTCTAAATTCTGTCAAGAATGTTGAGACCATCAAAGTTGGTTAAATTATTTATTCAGAGCGAAAGCCCAAGGAATAATATAAAATTGTTATGATTGGGACTATGCCTATCAAAGTTGAGGTAACATAAGCATTTAGTGAAGTGCAAAGTTTTGCCTCATATAAAGTTAGTTTGGGAACAAGACTTGATCAACCTTGTTAACAAAGTGATTTTATATGAACGAAACTTTGTTTTCACCGCATCCACTCCACCTCACTTATATTTACTTTCACCAATTTTATTCCTTTGGTTTAGTTATATGATTAAGAGTATCTCAGAGCTGCTGCATACTTGGTTTTGATTTGCTCGAAATTGTTTCATCTTTGTTTTTCTGAGTTTTTATCGATATGCCAATTTCTGAAAAATCCTCCAAAATAAAGTTTCTCGAAAAATTCCAGAAAATTCTTTATAAATTTTTATATATAAAATGGGGCAGAGAGGCACCTAGGAGACACCAGGAGGGGCTGCCACGCCACCTCACACACAGGGGGCGCGGCCCAGCCCTGGCCGCGCCCACCTGGTGTGAGGAGGCCCCACCTAGCCTCTCACTTATCTCTTCCTCTCCAGCTCTTTCTCTCTCCCGAAAACAACGACACACCCAGCTCAAACCCGAGTTCTTGCTGTTCTTCACCTCAATTTTTTGATCTCCTTGCTCAGCCCAACATTTCTACTGAGATTTGGAGCATTTGTTCTCCGGTATGTGACTCCTCCACTTGTCCAAGTAGAATTTTTTTTGGTGGAGTATTTCTTGAGTATTTTAGCATTGTAGGTGGCAGGATAAATAAGTATGCATGCTTGTTCTATTGCTTAGAATTGATATTTTGATGCATGGTAGCTCTCTAGTAACTCACTACAGTAGTTTCCTACATTTGCTTGTCTCAAAATCATATTTTATGAGGTTTGTTAAAAAATTTCAGAGAAGGAAATGGACAACTTCACATTTGGAGAAGTGTTTGAATGTGATGCACCAATGTCATCAAGGCCTTCAAGATCCACTACTCGATATAGGATGTCCTATAATGAAGATCTCATGTCACCGAACCTTGAGGGAGATGATGGAGATGCACACCCATCGACCTTCCCTTGTACTAATTTTTTGAGTGATGCAGGGATTCTTGATGATTTCTTGCTGCTCATTAACAGCGTTGGATTGACTGCTTACATGATGGATGAGAGTAATCAATATGCTATTCTAACAAAGATTTTCGTTGAAAGTTTTAAATTCACTAATGCTCATTACAATCCTTCCATTGCATTCAAGATTTATGATAGACCTATCACCATGTCTCTGGAAAGATTTTGTAACATTCTAGGTATACCCAGGTTTGGGATGGCAAGGAAGATGCTACAGCAGCCCGCGGATTTAGTGGAGCTTTACCGAGGAATAACTAATGATGATGACCGCACCGCACAGCGTGGCAAGATAAAAAACATTCAACTCCCAGCTATTAGATATTTTACTTACTATCTTGCCACTAGTGTACTTGGTAGAGGAAACACTAGCAATATCTCCAATTATCATTTGGCTTTTCTAGCTACCGCTCTTGATGTGAGTAGGGAGTATAATCTCGATGCTATTATTGCTCGTCGCCTAGCTGCTAGGGGACCTATTTATGGAGGGATTATTGCTGCGCGCATTGTTGCTGCTCTTGAACTTCCTATTGCTCCTCATGATATATTGTTGACTCCATAGAGGCTTGATCTTGCTGCCATGAAGCTCCATCATTTTGTCACTGCTAACTCACATGCAGGGAAATTAGTTTATAGGATGTTATTCACTGATGGAGAGGAAAGGGAAGTGCCTTTGCCACAACCCAGTTTGTTTAGTATTGATAGCAGGCCATGGTCACGCACGAAGGAGGAGTTGGACGAGCGACTTAGGGTGCTCGGCTTCAATGTATAGCATGGCATCGTGCACCAGGAGGCGGAGGAGCCAGCCTATCACTTCACCACATACCACTCCGGGGCGTCCTCGAGCTCATATCAGGACGATGGTGCTTCTTCGTCACACTATGGAGGCGCCACCTCATGGCCGAGTTGGCCGAGTTGGGATTGATCTCCACTTAGGCCAAAAGCCTAAGCTTGGGGGGACGTACGCCGACGATTCACTCATCTACATATCATATTTTGTCGGTCCTATATATATCCATGTTTTGCTTTCTCTAGTATTCTCATTCTTATTTCCACTTTTCCAAAATGCAAACAAAGACCAAAAATATTTCCGTTGTTTCTCTTTGTTTGTCTTTTTTAGTTTGCTACCTTTGGTTTGCTTTATTTGCTATTTTCGGTTTGCAATTTGAAAAATCCAAAAAATATTTTGCTTTGTTTGCTATTTCCTTCTGTTCTTGTTTCAAAAATCGAAAACACAAAAGTATTTGTTGCTCTTCTTTGGTTTTGTAAAGTTTGTTGTAGAGTTCAGTCCCCCGTTACTCCATTGGAGCTTGGTATTCACTTTATATTATTCAAGTCACCCAAGTGAAGAGCAATAATGACGACATATGACAATCCGAGATGTGGTAAGAGGCTGGTATGAACTCTATTTGTTTTCATTTTTGTATATATACTCACTTATGTGGACATGCTTAGTCGGTTCATGTAAGGTATATGTTATCTAATGGATGCTTTGTAGTTCTTGCTTTCATATGATTAGTTCCAATTTGCTGATAGTTTGTAGCATGTCATGTAGATGCTTGCATGCATTGTTTTATTCATAATATGGTATGTTATTGTGGTATCCTCCTCTGAAAGCTTCATTTGAATCGACTTGGCACATGCTCAAGCATGCATATGACTAAAACAAAAAGTCAATTAAGCATCGATGATTTACTTTGCCTCAGATTTCCTGTATCATTTTTACGCCTATATTAATTTTGTTTTGTCGCAAACATGATTATGATAGTTATTGCTCTCTCGATTGTCGCTTCCCCATCTTTTGCTAGCCTTCACTTGTGCTGAGTATGAGCTCTACTCGTGCATCCAATTACCAAAAACCAAGTTTACCAAAGAGTCCACTATAAATTCCTATGCATGGTATTTGTAAGCCATTCCAAGTAAATTTTCATGTGCTACCTTTCAAAACTGTCAACTACTTCTCATTTTGTGCCACTGTTTTTAGCTCATGGGGATGTAGTGGTCGGAATTGCTATCTTCCATATTAAATTGAGTACCTCTCGACTAGGCAGCTTCATATGCTCATCATTAATTTTGCATGAGAGCTGGCCAGACCATTATAATGTAATTCTAAAAAGAAAGAAAAAGGCACTCCTCCATGGAATGTGAAAGTTGGTGTGCACCCGATGGAATCGGTTAGCCATGGTTTGAGAAAGTAAAAAAGGTGGGGAGGAGTGCCAAAGCTTTATAAAAGAGCACCAATGTGCCAAAATTTCAAAGAACTCAGAACCGCTCTCACTTATTTATTATGGAAGATAGCAAGTCCCTATTGCTAGTCGTTGACATGAAACAACCACCTCTCAAAATAAATTTTTATCTCTGTTTTACAAATGAAAAGCTCTAGCACATGTTAAATCACTGCTTCCCTCTGCGAAGGGCCTTTCTTTTACTTTTATGTTAAGTCATGATCTTCTAACTTTTAAGCACTTCTTGAGAGCATAGCTGTTATTCTTAGTGTAATGTGCTTGTCCCAGAACACGGTTAATTGTGGTATAACTTTGATGCTTGTATCTTTGATATCTTTAACTTCTAGTCTTCCTTTGGACTTCAGAGGTGCCTCAGCATTTATGTTTTGCTCCACAAATGAAGGCAAGCTGGATACCACTCTTTCATATCATTTATGCATATTACAATCTTGTAGCTTCTTATGTACATGTTACTTGTTATTAGTGCATTGGCACTCTTTCATAGCTTGCTTGACTATGAGGTGACATTAGTTGCATATTTCTTATTATGAATTGCCTGAGTACTTGATCACATAGTTAGTATATATACATCATATGAGCAAATGTGTTCGTGAAAGTTTCTTTTATCGCTCTTAGTTGTTAACTGAATTGCTTGAGGACAAGCAAATAGCTAAGCTTGGGGGGAGTTGATACGTCCAAAACGTATCTACTTTCCCGAACACTTTTGCTAATGTTTCTCCTCTAATTTGTGTGTTTTGAATACAACTAACACGGACTGACGCTGTTTTTAGCAGAATTGTTGTGGTGTCTTGTTTTGTGCAGAAATCCAACTTTCAGTAAAAATTCGAGAAAAATCATCAAAAATCCTATTTCTCCAGAAGACCCACGGAGCCAAAAGACAAGACGGAGGGGAGGCTCGAGGGCCCCACACACACAGGGGGCGCGACCCAGCCCTGGCCGCGCCCACCTGGTGTGAGGGCGCCTCGGCAGTCCTCTCGACCCCTCCTTTCGCCTACATATACCCCCTGACTCGATTATATTGGGGAGACGGTGTTTTTCCCAGATAGACTTTCGTTGTGCCGCCGCCATCAGAAACCACGATTCGGAACCAGAAACTCCATTCTGGCACCCTGCCGGGATGGGGATTTGGAGGAGATCTTCATCACCTTTATCACCGACGCTCCTCCATTGACCATCCATGACTCCCCTATCCATGTGTGAGTAATTCCCCCGCTGTAGGTGAGGGGATGGTAGGGATTAGATGAGATCATTCATGTAATTTGATATGAGATTGTTAGGGCATAGTGCCTAGTATCTTTATTTAGTGCTTATGACATTGTTGCAACTTGTTGTGCTTAATGCTTGTCACTTTGGGTCCAAGTGCCATGATTTCAGATCTGAACATGTTATTATTTCTATGATGATACTTGTTGTTTATGGTCTTACCTACAAGTTGTATACACATATTGTTGTCCGGAACCCGAGGCCCCAAAGTGACAGAAATTGGGATAACCAGAGGGGATGGCTATGATGTGAGGATCACATGTGTTCATCGAGTGCTAATGCTTTGCTCCGGTACTTTATTAAAAGGAGTACCTTAATTACTAGTAGTTTCCCTTGAGGCCCTGCTGCAACAGGCTGGTAGGACAAAAGATGTCGTGCAAGTTTCTCCTTGTGAGCACGTACGACTATATACGGAACACATGCCTATGATTGTTTGTACTAGGATGCTTTATCATTATTTATCTGCAATGCCCATGTCTCATTGATTTCATGAATTATCTTATCCATGCAATGCCCGTACATCCATCCCTATGCCTACAGTATTTGTTCCTACTGTTTACTACTGTTACTATTATTGCTGCTATTTTACTACTGCTGTTACTGTTTCACTACTATCACCACTATAAAACTGTTGCTACTAATAAACCACTATGAGCAAGACTGTTTCCAGGTGCAGCTGAATTGACAACTCATCTGTTAAGGCTTACATATATTCTTTGGCTCCCCTTGTGTCGAATCAATAAATTTGGGTTTTACTTCCCTCGAAGACTGTTGCGATCCCCTATACTTGTGGGTCATCAAAGGCCAAGACCGCAGATGCCGACACGCCCACTGTTGGAAACTGGGTCCAGACCAAGATCCAAGATAAGGAGCTAGCGAGCGCCGAGAAGATCGGCATCCTGAAGAATGATCCGGCAGAAACTCTCGCCGCCGGTCCGGAGATCATTCCCCGACCACCCGCGGGCTTTCGGGTACTTTTCCTCGCATTCGTCCCCCGGGGGCTCTCACTTCCCCCTCATCCTTTCCTTCGAGGTCTTCTCTTTGCCTATGGGATTTAGCTTCACGATCTGAATCCCAACACTATTCTCCACATTGCGTGTTTCATTATGCTCTATGAATGCTTCCTGGGGATCGAACCCCACTGGGCGCTTTGGCGTCGAATTTTCATCATCTGGCACCCATCGCACTATCAGACCAGTGGCCTCAGCTGCCAAGTGTGCCAAGACTTCGAATATTTCAATCTCCAGACACCGGAGAACAACCCTGGCTGGAGGATGAAGTGGTTTTACACCAAGGACAAATCCCTCGCCGGCCAAAACTTTGGTCTTGAGAAATTTAGGCCTACCACCACCATTCGTCCCCAGGCGTCGTGGGCACACGAATTATCTGAGGAAGAGATGAAGACAATGCAGTCCTTGATGGAGAAGATCCAGCAGCTTCGGGCCACGCCTAAGAAGGAGCTGTCGGGCCTTCAACTCATTCGCACCTTCATCGAGCGTCGAATCCAGCCGCTGTCCGCGCGAGCCCACCATATGTGGGATTACACCAATTGTCGGGACTCGACTCGCATTTCTTTCGATGAATTGAAGGAGGCCGAGATTGACGATGGTGTTCGCGCCGTCACCAATCTGAAGAAGAAGTTGATCATGCCGAACATTTTCGGAACCGAAGCATTCAGTAAATCCAACCCCCGCACCGAGGTATGCTAACTTTAGTCTTAGCTTGAGCTTTTAGTCTTTGGTAAATTTCCTGTCGAATTTCGACGACTGACATGACATGTTTCATCTAGATTATCAAGATAGCCCGCTGCTATCCGCCCTAGCCCGAAGATGGCAAATATCCTGGGCGTGAATTCGTCGAGGTCCCAGAAGAGTCGACATCGGCCGCGACCACAATGTCGCGTGCTTTGGCAAAGCGTGCGAATGCCAGAGATGCTGATTGAGTTGAGGACTCAGAAGAGCTTGGCGCTCGCTCTCCTTCCTCGGGTGATGATGACGACACGGCCATTCCTGCCAAGCCTCTGGACAGTCACCCTCCTCCTCGAGCGGGGAAGAAAGTTCTTCCAAACTTTGGCCTTGACGCATCGTAAGTTGTCGTTCTCGAATTTCTTCCTGGGTCATTTCATCTTGTTGTAATTCTGTCACACATTGTAGATCTTCGAATAAGGAATCTTCGGAGAGCCTAGGGGAACATGAGCGATTCTAGTTTCGATGCCACGACTCCACCCTCAAGCAAACAGTCGACTCGCAAGAGAAGGAGGGCGAGGATGCGTCGCTGAAGGACCTCCTAAAGCCATCGTCCCCTCCGAAAAAGAGCGTGGCCGAGCCCAATTTTATTCTGGTTTCTTCCTCTGGCAAGCCTTCCGGGTCCAAACGCCATGTAAGTCCAAAAATCCTATCTTTATGTATTTAATATTTACCCATCAGTAGCCCCCGAGGGTGAGTCTAAGTGTGTACACTTGGGCTTGCCCTCTAAAGTAGAAAACTCGAGACTCATCCTTGTTTCCGCTGGTTTAGCCTGTCATCAGGGACCTGTCGAAAATATGCAAGAACTATCTTGCGTTGGAAGAGGAGAACCAGCGTCTGTCTGCCCAGCTGGAAGACATGCATCGTAAGTGATTTCTTCTTCTTCAATCCGTTCTAAATTCTTGTCTCGACAACTTTCCTTTCTTACTTACTCCACTGTCAATCGGGTGATCAGGAATTGCTGCTCAAGCTGCCGCTGACAAGACCTCGCTAAAGACCCAGATAGATGAGCTTGCGGTCAAAAATTCTTCACTGAAGGAGAAAGCTAATGGTCTGGCCGACGAGGTCACGCAGCTTAAAACTGATTCGGCGAAGGCTCAGGAGTTTGTCAATTAGCGACGAGTGGAAGCTGAATCGAAGGAGAAGAACCTCCAACAATGCCTGCAGGCCGCCCTCGATTCCTTGCATGGTAAGCCTTATTCTTTGTTTAGTATAAGCTTTATGGGGATCACTTCTATTTGTTGATTAGACATCCTGCTTCCACATGAAGTTGCTGCTGAATTGGGTGCTGCGGCGACAATGGAGCCCGCTTGACTAGATTCCAGCATTGGGAACACTGAATGCCTTTGTCAGGAGGTGCACGATCTTCTGACAAAGGTGCGGTCGATGCTTGACCGCGTTCGCAATATTTCTGCTCCTGAATTGACGAGCACCACTATGACTGGCATTCTCGAGGCCTTGGCAGTGAAGGAGAACGGTGAGGACCCTTAGTTGCTGCAGTTCGCTGATGACCCACAAGTATAGGGGGTGTACCGTAGTACTTTCGATAAATAAGAGTGTCGAACCCAACGAGGAGCAGATGGTGTTGATAAGTGGCTTTGATCAAGGTTTCACTGTAAATAGTAGCAAACAGGTTTTTAAAGGTATTTGGTAATGCAAATAAATAAAGTGCAAGTAAATAAAAGACAATAGTAATAATTGCAGCAAGTGGCCCATTCCTTTCTTCAGCAAAGGACAAGCCGGTTGTGTAACTTATAATAACCGAACGTTCTCGAGGACACACGGGAGTTTCTGTCAAGAGCTTTCGCTTCATACCGCTAAGTAGTCTTTATTGGTTTAATAGGTGTTATGGGGGTGAACCTGTGCTAGCACACTACCCTTACTAGGATAAATACACACTTGTGATTATACCCCCCTGCAAGCATCCGCAAATACAAGAAAGTAATTAAGATAAATCTAACCATAGCCTTAAACTCTAAGATCCTATGCTCCCTGGTGCAATGGTTTCCCAACGAAGGTTTAGGTTTCTGTCACTCTAGCAACCCCACAATTGGTAGCCAAATACACAATGCATCTCACTAGGCCCATAAATGGTGAAGTATCATGTAGTCGACGTTCACATGACACCACTAGTAAAATAGCACCACAATAATATCAAACCATTAAAGATGTCTCAACAATAATTCACTACTAACATCTTGACTTCTCCCATGTCCTCAAGAACTAAACGAACTACTCACAAGACATCATATGGATCATGATCAGAGGTGAAATAATGGTAAATAACAATCTGAACATAAACCTTAATTCAACGGTTCCACTCAATAGCATCAACTACAAGAGTAATCAACACCGGGAAAGTTTCCCCTAAGAATATAACAAGATCCAACTCAAGATGTTACAGCGGGATGGCATGGTAATGGTGGAGATGAAGGTGGTGGTGATGGAGATGATGATGATGATGATCCCGATGAAGTCCAGTGCGATGGTGATGATGATGGCGACGATCTCCCCTCTCCGAGAAGGAATTTCCCCGGCAGATTTCTGCCTGCCGGAGAGCTTTTCTCTCTCTGGTGTTTTCCGCCCCGCAGAGGCGGCCGTGTCTCTCTCTGAGCCCCCCCTGACTTAGGTTTTTGGGGACGATGAAGTACACGAAGGGGCAAGACCAGAAGTGGGCCAGGGTGCCCTCACACAGGGCCGGCGCGGCCAGGGGCTAGGCCGCACCTCCTGTGCATGAGGCTGCCCCCTGGCTCCTCTCTCCTTCCCCTTCTGGCTTCCGGAGTCTTTTGGCAAAATACAATTTTCTGGAATTTTTCTGGAATTTTCTTGATCTTCCAAAATATGGTGTCTTGATGGTCCTTTTCCAGCAGAATCCTGACTCCGGCAGCAAATCCTCCAATGATCATCAAACATGTAAAAACAGAGGAAATAACATAAGTATCATATCTAAATATAAAATATATCAATGAATAACAATAAATTATGATACAAAATAGTGATGCAAAATGGACGTATCAACCCCCCCAAGCTTAGACCTCGCTTGTCCCCAAGTGAAAACTAAACTCGGTAAACATGACCACAGGTTTATGGAGTGAAGTGTCGATAATCAAAATACGGACAAGAAGCATCACATTCACCAAAGGCACAAGTTATAATAGACAGCAACTCCCCTTTATAAGATAAAGGCTTGTAATAAGTAAAATGGAATCACATATAAAGATGCACAAAGTAAACTATAATTGGTGATGGCAAACCTTAGTTCTTGGTCAGAGAACAATGAACAACTATACTAGCCTTTGAATGGCGCCTTTTTAAAATAGAGTTAATATAGCAAAAATCATATGCTCAACAAAACAAACTTTTTTCATTCATAGAAAGCTTTCAAAGATATATTCCTTCAGACAAAAGCATTGTACAAAACAAAGAAGATAGTAAACATGATTAAACGGATCAACATATGGATGAGTGAAACATAACAACTCAAATGCTTGCTTGAGATAGAGGGGAATAGGTTGACTCAACATAAAAGTAAAAGATAGGCCCTTCGCAGAGGGAATCAGGGATTAAACATGTGCTAGAGCTTTTAATTTGCAAAACAGAGGTAAAAAGTTATTTTGAGAGGTGGTTGCTTTTGTCAATGATGAGCAACGGAGTTCTTGATATCTTCCATACTAAACAAGTGAGAGCAGTTCCAAGATGTTTAATTAATTGGCACATTGGTGCTCTTTTATAGCTTTGCACTCCTCCCCACCTTTTCCTTTCTCAAACCATGGCTAACTGATTCCATCGGGTGCCAACCAACTTTCACATACCTTGGAGGAGTGCTCTTTTCTTTTCTTTTTGAGATTATAATGGTCTACCTAGCTCCCTTGCAAAATTAGTGACGAGCAGATGAAGCTGCCTAGTCAAGGGGTACTTAATTTAGTATGGAAGATAACAAACCCATCCACTACATCCTCATGAGCTAAAAATAGTGGCACAAAATCAGAAGTGTTTGAAGGTTTTTGAAAGGTAGCACATGAAAATTTACTTGGGATGGCTTAAAATACCATGCATAGGAATTTATTGTGGACTCTTTGGAAGTGACTTGGTTTTTAGGATTTGGATGCACGAAAAGTATTTCCTCTCAGTACAGGTTTTTTCGCTAGCAAGGCTGGGTAGCAAGCATAGCAATTGCATGAAACAAACAAACATACACATAATAAGAACAATCATGCAAACTCCCTTGAAGGTACAACGATTTTAACTTTGAGAATAACAATGCTTATACGCCAAACATGAAGGGTAAACTGAAGTGATGTAGCAACAAACACTTCTTTATTCTTTTCTACTCAAACCTCAAGGTAATGCTGCTACTGACCAAGCTAAGTTTGCCAAAACCAACTAAATTTACTCATGCTCCCAAAGTGATACCAATACTAATCAACAAGATTAATCATATAAGAAACATTGTAACCTAAAATAAAGTGTGCGGAGAGTAAACGATAAAACTTCTCATTAATATTTCATTACCGCAACTCACACCAAGGGATATATAGATAACCAACTAAGGAGGATACTTCCGTACTGCGAACTATTCTATAGGATAATTTCTCTATTCATGATATGACTCTAATTAAAAAGTAAATGAGTAAAAGGTAATGATGTGATACTGCGGCACTCCCCCAAGCTTGGAACAAGCCAAGGGGACGCCTATACCGATGATGAATTACTCTTTTGGTGGTGGCGGTGAGTCTTCATTGCTGTCATACTTCCAAGGCAGGGGTCCCCCATCAAGGAAGGATGTCTTGGTCTCCAATATCCTAAAACTTGTAACAGCACTCATTTGTTGAAATCTAGCTTCATACTCACAATTTTGGTTCTGCAAGTCGTAGAGTTGTCCTTGTAATTGGCTAGTGGTCTCATGAAGCGAAAGGATATCCTTCCAGAGTTCTGTAGTCTCCTTCTTGTACTTGGTAACAAGCTCTTGGTTAATCCTATGGATGATGTCCACCTCGCGTTCTGCCATCTTCTTGTATTTAAAAACTTCTTGTTCCAGTGCTTCCATCCGGGCTTCAAGACTTCCTTCCCCCTTGGAGACTTGGACATCTTTGATCTGCAACTCCCCATCTTTGAGCAATAACTCCTTCGGATGCATCTTCAGCTCCCTCATATACGGATTAATGGAATCCACAAGAGGGTTCTCCTCGGATGGACCGGACGAAGGCATTGTTACTCCAAAGCTGAGAAAAATCCCTGACAAAAACAGCTACAAACAAAACACGACGAGAAAATGATATACAGACCTCGGGGACTCCGATGGGTTATATAAGCGAAAATTATACATCGAAACGAAATCATAGGAGGAAACCAGGACGAAAACGAGTTCCGAGGTGCTCTCACACCAGGGCGGCACTGCCAGGGGTGGGCCCGCGCCCCCTGTGTGTGAGGAGCACACGGACTCCTTTTCTTGCCCGTTTTCGTCTCGTGATTTTTCATATTTAGTAAAAACAGCAAAAATAATAAAGTAAGAGTTATTCGCGAAACTTTGCTGACTAGAACTGTTACCTATTCGAAAACAAACTCTGAGGGTTCCTGCAATTTTACTTGGATGAAATCTTCTAGAGAAACTATTTCAATTACATCAACATCTTCATTATAACAATCTCCAGTAATATAATGTTTGAGTCTCTGCCCATTCACCACTTGTGTAGTATCATCTTTCAATGAAGCAATCTTAATAGCACCTGAGCAGTACACTTCAATAATAACATATGGTCCTTCCCATTTAGAGAGTAATTTCCCTGCAAAAAATCTGAGACGAGACCTATACAATAGAACTTTCTCACCAACATGAAACTATCTCTTAAGGATTCTCTTATCATGCCATTGCTTGACTTTCTCTTTGAAAAGTCTGGCATTCTCATACGCTTCGTTTCTCCACTCGTCTAGAGAACTCAAATCTAACAACCTTTTCTTACCGGCTAGTTTAAAATATCTATTAAGCTCTTTCACTGCCCAAAAAGCTTTGTGTTCTAATTCTAAAGGCAAGTGATACGCTTTTCTGTAAACCATCTTATAAGGAGACATACCCATGGGGTTCTTATAAGCAGTTCTATAAGCCCATAAAGCGTCGTTTAACTTACTAGCCCAGTTTTTCCTAGATCTATTAACAGTCTTCTGCAAGATAGACTTGATTTCTCTATTAGAAAGCTCTACCTACCCACTAGTTTGGGGATGATAAGCAGAAGCAATTCTATGATTAACATCATATTTAGCAAGAGTTTTTCTAAAACTGCCATGAATAAAATGAGAACCTCCATCAGTCATAAGATATCTAGGCACACCAAACCTAGGAAAAATAACATCTTTAAGCATTTTTAACGAGGTCTCACCATCGACACTCTTTGTAGGTATAGCTTCTACCCATTTAGTAACATAGTGAACAGCAACAAGTATGTGGGTATAGCCTTTTGAAGGAGGAAAATAACCCATAAAGTCAAATCCCCAACAATCAAATGGTTCAATAACAAGAGTGTATTTCATAGGTATTTCATTGCGTTTAGAAATATTACCAACTCTTTGACATTCATCGCAAGATAAAACATACCTTCTAGCATCTTTAAAGAGGATTGGCCAATAAAAACCTAATTGTAGAACTTTTTGTGCGGTTCTATCTCCAGCATGATGCCCTCTATAAGCACTGCCATGGCATTTTCTTAATATCTCTTGTTGCTCATATTCTGGTATGCATCTTCGCATAATACCATCAACTCCTTCTTTATATAAATGTGGGTCATCCCAAAAGTAATGCCTCAAATCATAGAAGAATTTTCTTCTTTGCTGAGCTGTAAAAGTTGGAGGCAAATACTTGGAAACAATAAAGTTAGCATAATCAGCATACCAAGGAAGGTCTCGCGAAGTTACATTTACAGCAGCTAACTGTTCATTTGGAAAACTATCATTAACAGGAATAGGATCAAAAGAAATATTTTCCAACCTAGACAAGTTGTCAGTCACAGGATTTTCAGCACCTTTCCTATCTACGATATGCAAATCAAATTCTTGTAAAAGCAACACCCATCTAATAAGCCTAGGCTTAGCATCATTCTTAGTCATAAGGTATCTAATAGCAGCGTGATCAGTATGAATAGTAACTTTAGAATCAACAATGTAAGATCTAAACTTATCACATGCAAAAACAACAGCAAGAAACTCTTTCTCAGTAGTAGCATAATTCTTTTGAGCAGCATCAAGAGTCTTACTAGCATAATGAATAACATTCAACTTATTGTCTACTCGCTGTCCAAGAACAGCGCCAACAGCAAAATCACTAGCATCACACATAATTTCAAAAGGTAAATTCCAATCAGGTGGTTGAACAATAGGAGCAGTAGTTAAAGCCTTCTTAAGAGTTTCAAAAGCTTCCTTACAATCATCATCAAAGACAAATGGTACATCTTTTTGAAGAAGATTAGTAAGAGGCTTTGAAATCTTAGAGAAATCTTTAATAAATCTCCTATAGAAACCATCATGACCAAGAACGCTATGAATACCTCTAACATCTCTGGGACAGGGCATCTTCTCAATTGCCTCCACTTTTGCTCTGTCGACTTCAATACCTCTTTCAGAAATTTTATGTCCAAGGACAATTCCTTCATTTACCATAAAGTGGAATTTCTCCCAGTTGAGAACAAGGTTAGTTTCTTCGCATCTCTGCAAAACTTTATCAAGGTTGTGCAAATAGTTATCAAAAGAAGTTCCATAGATGGAAAAATCATCCATGAAGACCTCCACAATTTCCTCACAAAAACCATGAAAAATAGCAGACAAGCATCTTTGAAAAGTAGCAGGAGCATTGCATAATCCAAATGGCATACGTCTATAAGCATAAGTTCCATAAGGACAAGTAAAAGTGGTTTTCTCTTGGTCTTCCTTTTTAACAGCAATTTGAGAAAAACCAGAATAACCATCAAGGAAACAAAAATGAGTCTTCTTAGATAACCTTTCTAACATCTGATCTATAAACGATAAAGGATAATGACCTTTCTTAGTAACTTTGTTTACCTTCCTATAATCAATGCACATCCTATAACCAACTACTACCCTTTGAGGAATAAGCTCGTTATTCTCATTAGGCACAACAGTCATATCTCCTTTCTTAGGAACACAATGAACAGGACTAACCCATCTACTATCAGCAATAGGATAAATAATACCAGCATCAAGGAGCTTTAATACCTCATTTCTTACCACATCCTTCATCTTGGGAATTAAGCGACGTTGATGCTCCACAACTGGCTTTGCGTCTTTCTCCATATTAATGGCATGCTGACATAAAGTGGGGCAAATTCCTTTTAAATCATCAAGAGTATATCCCATAGCCCTCGGTGTTTCCTCAATATCTCCAATAATCTTTCCTCTTCTTGTCCTGAAAGTTTAGAGCTAATAATAATAGGATATATTTTCTTATCATCTATATAAGCATATTTAAGATTATCAGGCAAAGGTTTTAATTCAAAAACAGGATCTTCCTTAGGCGGCAAAGTGGTACCAAGATCCTCCACAGGTAGATTGTGCTTAATCAGCGGCTATTGACGAAGGAAAATGTCGTCAATGTCTTCTCTTTCCTTACTGAAAACATCAATTTTGTGATCTTCCATGAATTGCTGCAAAGCATTATTAGAAGCAAGGGCAATAGAAGCAAGCTGTTCAACTCAAAAAAATTCATTAGGCGTGTCATTTTCATAAGAAGTCTTAGCTAACTTGGAAAAATTAAACTCATAAGACTCTCCATTAAACTTAGTGTTATCGCCACATTTTGGCCATATAAGGAGATGGGCCGTAATCAAGATGGGCTTGGAGGATGGATCGGCCTTGCGCGTGGATTTGGGCTAATTGCCCGTGTATCTGTATAATTATAATAGAGTTCGTTTCGGTTTAAACAAGAGATAGAGTACGTTTAGGTTTATTCCAAAGATAGAAAGTCTCCGGACTATAAATATGTACCTAGGGTTATTGAGAGAGGAGGACGACCACGTTCGCAACAAACACAATCTCGGCGCATCGCCACCCCTTGTTTCGAGGGTTTCTTTCGGGTAAGCGTCGTGCTGCCTAGATCGCATCTTGCGATCTAGGCAGCATCTGCTTATGTCTTATTTGGTATTGCTCGTACTGAAGCCTTGTTGATGGCGAGTAATACTGTTATCGTAGATTTGTTTGGGCTAGCATCGGTGTTTTTGGTTATGTTTGCTTAGTCATGCTGCCCCTAGAGATCTCGCTGCCTTTGCACCTATTTTGGGTGTAAGGGCAGCATCTTGCTTGATCTGTATTCAGTCGATTCAATCTGTCATAGTTGTTCCTTGTTCTCCAAGGATTAGTTTAATATCCGCATGGTTAGGCCTCACAAACGGGTTGAACGATCCAGTAGTACGTAAGGATATGGTTTGCCAATTCGAGAGGAGTTGTTCCGGGAATTGACTCTACGTTGGTTTTTTGGCCTCCTCTAGGGTTAGTTTTCCGTTATCGTTCGTATCTACCAGGCTCAATTACGTGTGGGATGTTCCAATTATGTGGTGAAAGCGTTAAACTGTCGTAGATCGATTTGACTTGTATTGATAAAGCAAAACCCCATGTTATCGTAGATCCAATGCAGATCCATGGGACAATCGGCTACCTGAGCCGATTCGCAGGGAAACCTGAGAGCCGATCGAGGCTCGTATTTAACGTTTACGTGTCTGCCATGCAGGAAACTAATCGAAGCAATCCATCACCTTCCTGATCAGGTATAGGTCAGGTGGCACGCCCTCGCATCAGCCAGGACGTGTGCCGGAGTTTTGCGGGCCGTTGACCGAGGGACCAGGGCCCACCAGCAGCTCTGGGAGCCTCCCGGCTCTTCGTGTTGCTCGTCGCTGCTCGCCGGTGGGTTTTGATAGGCAACACATTCTGGCACGCCCAGTGGGACCTTCAACAACATCTGCATCAACATCTGACGCTGCGATGGGGGACAGACCAATCACGTACGACGATCTGTCTGATGAGCACAAGAAGAGGTATGATGATATCAAAGCTCTCTTCGAAGCCGACCTCATCGGCTCTTTTGAGAGGACCCGTAAGCATGGCATCAGGTGGAAAGGGTTCTCACCCGAAGGCGCTCTCGATGAGGTCGATCTGTCTGTTCCTTCAGAGGATCGCACCAGAGCTCTGCGACAGGAAGTCAATTACATGGTGGCTCATTCTCTTCACCGCCATTCTGAGAGCCTGGTGAACGCTTTCGAGCGCGTCGCGGTTCGCGTGGTTCAGGAAATCATGAAACATCAATACTCTCCGTCGGGGCCTACCCTAGGGACTCACCAGGGAGAAAGACCGCTCCAGACCAGGCCACAGCTACCATTCACGCTTGCAGCTCCGGAGCCACCGGGGACACCGGCGTACGTCGTCTACAAGATTGGAGGTGATCCTGGCGATTACCAATTCCTGGTTGAACCACCTAAAGAAGTCCCACATGGATATGTGTGCACATACGTGCCGGACTGCAACAGCCTGACGCGCACGAACCAGATTGCAACCGCAGGGATTTCTGGGGCAGGTGTTTCTGGAGTAGGGATCTCGGGAGCAGGGATGTCCGGGATGGACGCTGATAAACAGGCGTGGCTAGCTAAGTATGCCACCGGAACGAGTCATGAGAATGTAGCCCCTGCAGCTCAAACGATGGAGCAAATCAGTACCATCTTGAGAGACCAGTTCGGCTTCGTGCCAAAGAGGAGAACAATCGGCTATTCCAAGCCGTACCCCAACGAGTATGATCTGATTCCGCTTCCACCCAAGTATCGGCTCCCTGAGTTCTCAAAATTTAATGGTTCAGAAGGGTCTAGCTCGATCGAGCACGTGAGCCGATATTTGGCCCAGTTAGGCATGATTTCAGCATCGGATCAGTTACGCGTGAGGTTCTTTGCGCAATCTCTGACAGGACCAGCTTTTGGGTGGTACACCTCGTTGCCACCAGATTCGATCCGGACCTGGAAGCAGCTGGAAGAACAGTTCCATATTCAGTATCATTCAGAAGCTACCGAGGCTGGCATTGCCGATCTGGCGCAGGTGCGGCAGAAGCGGGGAGAAACGGTAGCCGAGTATATTCAGCGTTTCAGGACTGTCAAGAACCGATGTTATTCGGCTCGTTTAACTGAGAAAGAAGCGGTCGAGCTGGCCGTGTTGGGTCTCTTAGCACCGATCAAGGATCTGGCCTTCCAAGTAGAATACAATTCATTGGCGCACATGGTCCAGAAACTGACAATGTATGAACAGCGCCACCCTGAGTTGTACCAAGACAAGTTCAAACGTCCGATAAGCCTGGTCGATGCAGAAGAAGAGGATCTTGTAGAAGACCAGGAGATAGCCGTGGCTGAATGGGCTCGGGGGCAGATCCTGTGTCCTGCAAATGGGTGAAACAGCAAGGGCCTGCAAAAGGGTTCGACTTCGATGTAAGCAAAGCTGAGCAGATATTCGATTTACTGCTGAAGGAAAAGCAGCTGAAGTTACCCGAGGGCCATAAAATCCCTACGGCGCAAGAGATGAACGGGAGATCATACTGCAAGTGGCATCACTCGTTCACCCACACCACCAATGATTGCAAAGAGCTACGTCGGCAGATCCAAACGGCGATAGAACAGGGCCGTCTGATCCTTGGGCAGTTCGCCATGAAAGTGGACACAAACCCGTTTCCTGGCATCAACATGGTAGAGCACAGCCACTCCACGAGGCATCAGCTAGATTTCTCGTTCGATATTAACATGGCAGGGCCTGTGTACCACCATGGCAAGTACAAGGAGGAAAGCGGCCACTCCCGGGGCAAAGGAAAGGAAGAGGCCGGTCCACGCGACCGGCCCCGTTATGATGATAGGCGGTATATAACCGAGGAACAAGTGAAAAGCGTGCAATATCAGAAGCCACACTCCACGCATCTCCTTAACAAGTATGAGCGTCAGTATGACCGACGTCGGCAGTACGACAGAGATGATGAAGGAGATCATTGGACCGACGCATACAATGGGAGATACCGTCGGCATGATAGAGATGATGAAGAATATGAGCACCGCGCTAGGGGAAGGTCAAAGGAAAAGGAAAGCGTGGATAAACATTGGGATTGTCCTTTCTTCAAGTACTGTTGGGATGCGGGAATGAGCCGATTGCCTACAGTCGACAACTGCCCGGAATGTGGACAGCAGAAGAATGACACAGGTCCAGTTTCAGTGTTCAAGCGTCTAGGGCCTCTCCGGCCTCAGAACGGGCAAGGGGAGTCATCTCGAGCAAAAGATCTCGAGGAGTCAGAGGATGAAGAAGAAGACAGATATCACCGGCCAAGGTGGTGTCCCGATGGACTCAGACACTCCCAAAAGCGTAGAGTTCAGCGGCTACGTAGCTTGGAGGAAGCCGAAGCGCAGTACCTCCACACTTTAAGGAAAGCCCGGCCTGATTTGGCCGTAAAAATTCAGCAAACCTTGGAGACGGAGGCCCGTCCAAAAAGGAAAGAGTGGCGCCCCAAACCAGTGAAAGCCGATGCGAAGACATCGGCTGACACAAACATGGTGTTCATGCTTCCGTCAGAGTTTTGCGCTCCAAGAACCGAAGAACTACCAGTGGCACAGTTTGACTGCGGCCCACGGCCGGTCATCTTTGAAAAGCCACAGGAGAAGAGCTACAAACATCTGAAAGCCCTGTACCTGAGAGGTTATATCAATGGGCAGCCTGTCCGCAAGATGTTGGTTGACACCGGAGCGGCAGTCAATATAATGCCATACTCCATGCTGCGGCGTTTGGGACACTCCACTGCAGATCTGATCAAAACCAACGTCACGTTAAGCGACTTCAACGGCCAAGCTTCAGAAACGCAAGGCGTTCTGAACGTGGATCTGACCGTGGGTAGAAAAACCATCCCTACGTCGTTCTTCATTGTTGACAGCAAAAGCACCTACGCCGTCTTGCTGGGAAGGGATTGGATTCACGCTAACTGCTGCATTCCATCCACGATGCACCAATGCCTGATACAGTGGGATGGAGATGAAGTGGAGGTCATTCATGCAGATGATTCGATCGAGATCTCATTAGCTGGCATGAACATTTGGGACGCAGAAGACCAAGAGCCGATCTCTGGAGTCAGTTTAGACGGCTGTGAGCGCATTGAAGCTACAAAAAACGGGGTGAGGCTGGTCTTATCCACTGGCCTGACAGAATAGTAAAACCCACGATTGTGCGTGGTAAGGCCGATCCCTGCGATCGGCCACAAAAAATAAAAAGCAGTGATCTTACGACAAGCATGTCATGTAGTCATAGTAGGGAGATTCCCTACCATTATAGAGCACAAATAAGTTGTAAACCTTCCTTGAGTAATGCAATCAAAAAGGGGGCCGATTCCGGCAATCGGCCCAAATTATCTTTGTTATCCTCACCAAACTTTTGGCCGGTGTTCAGCATCGATTTATCAGGTGACGGAAAGCTGGGGTATGGGTTTACATCCGCTGATGAGCTAGAGGAGATTGACATCGGTCCTGGGGATAAGCCACGACCGACATTTATCAGCAAAAAGTTAGATCCGAATCTGCGGGGTCCGATGATAGCTTTGTTGAAAGAATATCCAGATTGCTTTGCCTGGGACTATACGGAGATGCCCGGGTTAGACAGGAGCATCATTGAGCATCGGCTCCCGCTTAAAAAAGGGTTTCGGCCATTCCAGCAGCGAGCACGACAGATGAAGGCCGAAATTTTAGAGGAAGTCAAGAAAGAGATCGAGAAAATGTTGAAAGCTGGGTTCATCAGGCCATGCAGGTATGCTGAGTGGATTTCTAGTATCGTACCTGTAGAGAAAAAGGATGGCCGATGGCGTGTTGCCATAGATTTTCGGGATCTCAATAGAGCCACTCCAAAGGATGAGTATCCGATGCCGGTAGCAGAGACATTGATCAACGCAGCTGCTGGTCATAAGGTCTTGAGCTTTATGGATGGCAATGCCGGTTACAATCAAATTTTTATGGCTCCAGAAGATATACACAAGACTGCGTTCAGAGTCCCAGGTTCGGTGGGGTTGTTCGAATATGTAGTCATGACATTTGGACTAAAGAATGCCGGCGCCACATACCAAAGAGCCATGAATTACATTTTCCATGATCTGATCGGAAAGCTGGTGGAGATTTATATCGATGACGTGGTAGTCAAGTCTGCTTCAGTACAAGGACACTTGGACGATCTGCGACGCGTCCTGGACCGAACCAGAAAATTCGGACTACGGATGAATCCAAAGAAGTGTGCCTTCGGTGTGACGGCCGGTCAGTTCTTGGGTTTCTTGGTCCATGAACGCGGAATTGAGATCGGCCTGAAAAGTCAGGAGGCAGTGCGAACAATGAAGGCACCTACCACACAGAAAGAACTGCAGTGTCTCATCGGCAAGATCAACTTCGTCAGAAGGTTCATCTCCAATCTGTCAGGAAGAATAGAGCCGTTCATGGGACTGGTGAAAATTAAATCTGACGAGGAGTTCCGCTGGGGGACAGAACAACAACGAGCCTTCGACGAAATCAAAGAATATCTAACGAAGCCGCTAGTGTTGGTTCCACCGCAGCAGGATAGGCCGTTCTACATTTACTTGTCGGTGGCTGACACGTCCATCGCCTCGGTGGTGGTACAAGTTTATGATGGTCTGGAGCGAGTTGTGTTTTACATCAGCAGAAGGATGCTGGATGCAGAGACGAGATATCCTGAGATCGAGAAGTTATGCCTCTGCCTATTTTTCACCTGCACCAAGCTGCGACACATCTTGCTGTCATCAGAGATTATCATCATATGCAAATCAGATGTCATAAAACATATGCTGTCGGCCCCTGTGTTGAAAGGCCGACTCGGCAAATGGATGTTTGCATTATCGGAATTTGATATCCGGTATCGACCCGCCAAAGCGGTTAAGGGACAAGCGTTGGCCGATCTCATTGCTGAACGAATCAACACTGATATAGCAGCACTGTCTGTACGTGCATGGGCTATGTTTTTCGATGGATCGGCTTGTGATGATGGTTGCGGCATCGGCATTCTACTCGTGTCGCCCCGGGGGGCAACATATTCCTTCTCCATCAGGCTATCTACCCCTTGCACCAACAATGTCGCTGAGTATGAGGCAATACGCAAGGGAATGGAGTTGCTCATTGAAGCCGGAGCAGAAGCAGCGGAACTTTTTGGAGACTCCAAATTGGTGATTTCCCAACTCACGGACGAATACAAGTGTGAGAGCGAGTCACTCTTCCCATTATGGTTGCAATGCCGTGAGCTGATGGCACAGTTCAGGTATCTAAACTTTAACTGGATCCCGCGGTCGCAGAATACCGAGGCGAATGATCTTGCACAGATGGCTTCAGGCTACAAAGACATAGCAGATGGAACTGATGTTCAGGTACAGTTCCTGGAGGCGGACGACTGGAGAGCCGATATCTTCAATTACTTGAAAGATTCGGCTCGGGGGGCACCTAAACGGATAAGGTACAAGGCCATGAAGTATGTGCTTATTGGGGATGACATGTTCTACAGGACTTTGGAAGGGTTACTGCTCAAATGTCTGGGGCCAGCCGAGGCAAATCGGCTTCTACACGAGGTACACGAAGGCGCCTGTGGAACTCACCAATCGGCTCACAAGATGAAATGGTTGATCAGGCGATCAGGGTTTTATTGGCCCACCATGCTTGAGGACTGTTTTAAGTACTATAAAGGGTGTCAAGCATGTCAGAAATTTGGGAAGATTCAGATGGTACCTGCATCAGCGATGAACCCCATCATCAAGCCTTGGCCATTCCGAGGTTGGGGCATGGATATGATTGGCAAGATCAACCCTCCATCAAGCAAAGGCCACATGTGGATTTTGGCCATTACGGATTATTTCACTAAATGGGTGGAAGCCGTCCCTATGAAGTCAGTAAACTCGAAGGATGTTATCAATTTCGTGAAAGAACATGTCATTCATAGATTCGGGATTCCCCAAACTATCACGACCGATGGAGGTTCGGTCTTCATTTCTCACGAGTTCAGAGAGTTCTGCGAGGACACGGGAGTTAAGCTGATCCGATCATCTCCATACTATGCTCAAGCAAATGGGCAAGCTGAAGCGTCCAATCAGAGCCTTATCAAGCTGATCAAGAGAAAAATCGATGAGCACCCTAGGCGTTGGCACGAGGTTTTGTCAGAAGCTTTGTGGGCTTATCGCATGTCATGTCATGGAGCGATAAAAACCTCGCCATACCATCTAGTCTATGGACAAGAAGCCGTATTGCCATGGGAGATTACGGCTGGATCGAGACGTGTCACTTTTCAGAATGATCTAACAACTGAAGAATATGCAGCCCTGATGAGTGACAGTGTTGAGGATTTAACTGAACTTAGGCTGTGGTCGCTTGAGAAAATTAAAGAGAACAAAGCCAAGGTAGCTCGTGCATATAATAAGAAGGTGAGACCAAAGGAGTTCCACGTTGGGGATCTGGTATGGGAAGCTGTATTGCCATTGGGAACTAAGGATGCAGCATACGGTAAATGGTCTCCAAATTGGCACGGGCCATACAGGGTCGACCAAGTTTTAAGGGGCAACGCGTACATGCTTGAGGAGCTGGACGGTGTGAAATTCCCAGTGGCTGTTAACGGTCAGCATCTCAAGAAATATTTCCCAAGCATGTGGGATGATGGACAGTGAAATATGGGGGCCGATACATGAAATCGGCCAGTAAAAAAAAAATATATCCAGTGAAACATGGGGGCCGATACATGAAATCGGCCAAGTAAAAAAAAACGAGCAGGTGTCAGGTTACATGGCTACTGAAGGAATGCCTCGAAGGCACGAAGGGCGTCAGCACGGACACGATCCACTTCGGCGATCTCGGCTACGTCATCATCGTCCTTGCCCGTCACTAGCTGCTTGCTCAAGGCACGTATTTCTGCCAGATCAGTTTTCAGTTGAGCTTTGAGGCCTTCTGCTTCGTCTTGGGAGCGGGCGATGAATGCTTCCTTGTCATGAATGAGCTTTTTAGTCGCCCGGACCTTCTCTTCGAGATCTTCCAGTTCCTTTTTTAAGGATGCAAGCTCGGCGGCGCTGACAGAGGTGTCAGTTTTGGCATCCAAAGACGCCTTTTTCTCATTGAGCCGCTGGCATTTGGCTGTAATATCGGCCTTCAGTGGAAGTTGGGTGTGGCGTAGATTGATCCTCTCACGAGCCAATTTCACCCTTGACCCGTAGAAAGACAGAGTCACAACTGGCCAAAGCTTCACCTGCAATGCTACCGGGAGTTGGTCCTTGATTTCGTCAAGAACACTCTTCACCTCTTCAGAACCCTCGACCAACTTCTCGATTGGGGAGGATAGCAAGGCTTTGAGACGCTGGAATTGAGGTAGAACAGTGCTTGCTCGTGGTTCATCGTTGGCGACTGAGGGAGCTGGTTCGATGGATTCAGGGTCGAACGTCAGCAAGCCTGAGATATCACAACCCTGGCAAGCAGAAGTGGCGTCAGTATGCATCAAACAGGGAAGGATGAGTCGAAAAAGCGAACATACCTCTCCTGAGATCAGGGGGAAAGCCGACGGCGAGACAATCGGCTCGTGTGTTGTTGCTGATGGCTTGGCCAGATTGGCAACCGTTTTATCTATACCTTCAGGGATTACTAGATCCAGGCTTGCGGAGGGCATCGACACTTCCCCGACTTTCCCACTAGGAGTGTCCTTCGTCTGCATGAAAGGTGCTTAGCCGATGTGAATAGCAATGAATCGGCATAAAAAGGAGTGGTAAGAGTATGGAGGATAATTACTTGCGAAGCCTCCTGGCTCGGAGAAGAAGTTTGCAGTCCCTTGCGAGCCCTCTTGGGGCTCACAGCTTGCCCCGCCTCGACTGATGCTCGGGGGGCAACAGGTTCAGGAACAGGCCTTTTCCTGGAAGCCGATGGTGGCACATCTGGCTGGCTCGGTGTAGTGGTTCTCTCAGAGTCTGCTGAGCTTGAATCTCCTCGGTTGGATGGTGTTTCCTCGCTGGAGGTGTCTTCGATGGAGACCTGTAAGAAAGGGAGAGTTGGTAAGCACGAGCACGTTTACAAAGATAAATGAGATCAACCAAGGCATCGGCTATTCCTGTGGTTTCCCATTGGGATTGGTAAGTTTTGGCTACCCTACTGTACCAAGAAACCCAATATTCGGGAGGATTAGGCCAGGCTCGTAAGCAGTCGGCCCAAGAATCTAAATCTAAGTTTTGGCTTACGAAGGGAATTCTGTTTGCCTCGCAAGAGATCAGATGGGCAGGACTAGATTCTGTACGGGGGCCAAGGCAGAGAGAATTGGGGAGAGAAGGATGCGGCAGCAGAATGTCTGAAACCTAAAATTTCAATGATGGGATAAAGCATTAATTCAGGTGTTTGCTAATTCTAGCACCGTGCTCGGTTTGCGAGGAACAGTTAAGGATTACCTTCAGGCCGGAGACTGCTGTGTTGGCGCTGGACGATTCTGCCATCTAATTCGCCGGCGAAGATGGATCTATGCGGTGGGGAATCTAGGGTTCGTGTCGCCGTGAGCCCGGTTTGTTCAACGAGGCAATTGGAGATCTGAGTTAGCCTTTTTGAAGATGGTTGTAGGTTACCGTTGAAATTGGAAAGTGACCGCTCAGACTTGTCTTAATAAGCGACCGAATTTGACCTTGCCAACGTTTGTGGGAAAAAGCCGATGTATGGCCATCGGCTCTTGGGCTTTGACTTGGTTGACCGTAATCAAGCGTGGTATGGTGAAGCCGATTCGTTACTATCGGCTTTTGAAACGTTGACCTATTTGACTATCGGCAAAATCGAATTGGGAAAAGCAATCTTTGTTAATTCCAAAGGCGGTTGTTTACAGTGAAGCCGATTGCTTACAAAATGGAGATCTCCTACTAGTACTACTACTGCTAGTCCTAATCTAAAAGGCGGCGTCGTCGTCGTCCGCCGTTGCCATTGCCGTCGCCGTCTTCGCTGTCATCGGCGCTGCTGCCGGCGTAGTCCTCACCGCTGCTACTAAAAGTTGGGCAGCGGGGGCCTCCTCGTCCTCGTCGTCGTCGTCGGTGTCCTCGCTGGATCCGGCCGCGGAAGCGCTTCGCCGGCGGTACTCGTCGGAGGAGGTATCCTCCTCTGCATCTTCTTCTCATTGGAAGAGCCGATGTCCTCGCCCCAGGACACGGCGTCGTCGGCGCTCTCCGCCTCCAGTTCCCCGTCGACGAGGAGTTGGAGGTCTTCCTCGCCGTCGGTCATGGGACTCGTCGTCCTCTGACTGGGCGACGAAGTCCCAATCTCTCTCGTCCCACCATTGTGGGGCGAGAGCGTCATACGCCGCCATTGGCGGGTGCTCCGGCGTCGGCTCCCGGGTAACAGAGTCGGAGGATTGATAGGAGAGGCCGGATGTGTTGGAGGAAGAAGAGGAGGCCATGGTGGAGGAAGAGGGTTTTTTGGCTATTGGAGGAGAATGAGGATGCAAATGGTCGGATGGATTTAAATAAGGGGAATAGTGGCAGATGGTTCAATGCCATAGCGGTTTCAAGGATGTGGTGCAGAGTTGTCAAATCGTGTGCTTGCGGAGAAGTTGAGAAGGCAAGGCCATCATGATGAGGAGGCGGATATGACGGTTCTGCTCTGCATACGCGTGACCCGATGAAGAAAAAACAGAGTGGTTTTGGCATTATTATTGCCAAAACCAGGGGGGGGCAGTGTTTATCGCCACATTTTGGCCATATAAGGAGATGGGCCGTAATCACTAATGGGCTTGTGAGGCTGGGATCGGCCTTGGCGCTTGGATTGGGCTAATTGCCCCGTGTATCTGTATAATTATAATAGAGTTCGTTTCGGTTAAACAAGAGATAGAGTACGTTTAGGTTTATTCCAAAGATAGAAGTCTCCGGACTATAAATATGTACCTAGGGTTATTGAGAGAGGAGGACGACCACGTTCGCAACAAACACATCTCGGCGCATCGCCACCCCCTTGTTTCAAGGGTTTCTTTCGGGTAAGCGTCGTGCTGCCTTAGATCGCATCTTGCGATCTAGGCAGCATCTGCTTATGTCTTTATTTGGTATTGCTCGTATTGAAGCCTTGTTTGATGGCGAGTATACTGTTATCGTAGATTTGTTTGGGCTAGCATCGGTGTGTTTTTGGTTATGTTTGCTTAGTCATTGCTGCCCCTAGAGATCTCGCTGCCTTTGCCACTATTTTGGGTGTAAGGGCAGCATCTTGCTTGATCTGTATTCAGTCGATTCAATCTGTCCTAGTTGTTCCTTGTTTTCCAGGATTAGTTTAATATCCGCATGGTTTAGGCCTCACAAACGGGTTGAACGATCCAGGTAGTACGTAAGGATATGTTTGCCAATTCGAGAGGAGTTGTCGGAATTGACTCTACGTTGGTTTTTTGGCCTCCTCTAGGTTAGGTTTTCCGTTATCGTTCGTATCTACCAGGCTCAATGACGTGTGGATGTTCCAATTATGTGGTGTGAAAGCGTGTAACTGTACGTAGATCGATTTGACTTGTATTGATAAAGCAAAACCCCATGTTATCGTAGATCCAATGCAGATCCATGGGACAAATCGGCTTTACCTGAGCGATTCGCAGGGAAACCTGAGGAGCCGATCGAGGCTCGTATTAACGTTTACGTGTCTGCCATGCAGGAAAACTAATCGAAGCAATCCATCACCTTCCTGATCAGGTTATAGGTCAGGTGGCACGCCCTCGCATCAGCCAGGACGTGTGCCGGAGTTTTTGCGGGCCGTTTTGACCGAGGGACCAGGGCCCAACCAGCAGCCTCTGGGAGCCTCCCGCGGCTCTTCCGTGGTGTTGCTCGTCGCTGCTCGCCGGTGGGTTTTGACAGGCAACACTATGTGAGATGCAGAAATATAAGGATGTAGAGAGTGATATTATTAAGCTTAAGTTGTTTCCTTTTTCTTTGAGAGGAAAAGCTAAAGATTGGTTGCTATCTTTGCCTAAAATAGTATTGATTCATGGGCTAAGTGTAAGGATGCTTTTATTGGAAGATACTATCCTCCTGCTAAGATTATAGCTTTGTGTAGCAATATTATGAAGTTTAGCCAGTTTGATAATGAACATGTTGCTCAAGCTTGGGAAAGAATGAAATCTATGAAAGAATTGCCCTACTCATGGACTGACTACTTGGATGATTGTCCAAACTTTTTATGCAGGACTAAATTTTTCTTCAAGGAACCTATTGGATTCAGCAGCTGGAAGCACTTTTATGTCCCTTACCTTGGGCGCCGCAACAAAGCTTCTCGACAATATGATGGTAAATTATTCTGAATGGCACACCGAGAGAGCTCTACAAGGTAAGAAGGTAAATTCTATTGAGGAAACCTCTTCCTTGAGTGATAAGATTGATGCTATAATGCTTATGCTTTCTAATGATAGGACTCATGCTGATCCTAATAATGTTCCTTTGGCCTCTTTGGTTTCTCAAGAAGAGCATGTTGATGTAAACTTCATTAGAAATAATAATTTTAACAACAATGCTTATAGGAACAATTTTGCTAGCAACAATTATAGGCCGTTTCCTTCTAATGGTGATAATAGCTATCTTGGTAGACCTAAAATGCCTAGTGAAGAAAGGATTTTAGAACTTGAAAAGGCTACCAAGAATTTTATGCAGGTGCAATATGAGCAGAACAGGGCTTTCACCAAGACCATGGAGGAGCAATCAGCTCTGTTGAGGACTATTAGTCATCAACTTGACAATTTAAACAAGGCTATTCCTGAGTTGCAAGCTAAGGTTTCCAAAGCTGAAACTGATATTTCATCTTTGTCTAAAGCTGAAACTGATATTTCATGCCCATGTTTTAGGTTCTTTTGATCCCAGCACACAACGCTTACATATATGATCAAGATTGTGTAGGTGCATGTCACCTCAAAAATTATTTCTTTTGTTATCACTTACCTACTCGAGGATGAGCAGGAGTTAAGCTTGGGGATGCTGATACGTCTCCAATGTATCCATAATTTTTGATGCTCCATGCTTGTTTTTACACCATTTGCTTAGTATTTCGTTACACTTCGTGGCATTTTTATGCATTTTCCGGAACTAACCTATTAACGAGATGCCACAGTGCCAGTTCCTTGTTTTTTGCTGTTTTTGTGTTTCAGAAAAGTTACACAGGAAATATTCTCGGAATTGGAAGAAACAAAAGCGAGACATCCAGAAATTTACCGGAGCTTCCAGAGAACCGAAGAGGAGACGGAGAGGGGCCACAGGGCACCCACACCATAGGGCGGCGCGGCCTAGGGCTGGCCCGCGCCCCCTGGTGGTGAGGCCACCCTGGCCCACCTCTGATGCTGCCCCTTCGCCTATAAAGACCCCCCAACGGGAAAAACCTAAATATCCGATCACTTTTCCAGAACACATCGCGATCCGCCGCCGCCGTCGACCCGAAAATCGGGAGGGTCCAGAAGCTCTTCCCGGCACCCTGCCGGAGAGGGGAATCGCCACCGGAGGTCTTCTTCATCGCCATGCTTGCCTCTGGCGCGATGAGTGAGTAGTCTACCTTGGACTATGGGTCCATAGCAGTAGCTAGATGGTTGTCTTCTCCACCATGTGATTCATGTTTAGATCTCGTGAGATGCCTTACATGATCGAGACTACCTTTATGTAATTCTACATGTTGTGTTTGTTGGGATCCGATGAATATTGGTGTTATGATTGAGTTGATGTGCTGAATATTATCTTATGTTATCTCTATGTTGTTTATGATCTTGCATGCTCTCCGTTGTTAGTAGCTATCTTGGCCGAGTAGTTGCTAGTGACTCCAAGAGGGGGTATTTATGCTCGATAGTGGGTTCATGCCTCTATTAAATCTGGGGGAGTGACAGAAACCTCTAAGGTTGTAGATGTGCTATTGCCATTAGGGAGAAAACAACATTCATATGCTCAAGGGCATATGCTTTGTTTACATTACACACTTTGCTTAATGCAATTATCTGTTATTCGCAACTTAATACTTGTGGAGTTCTCGGATTGATTCGCCACAAGTGGATTATTAGTCATAGATGCAGTTGGATGGCGGTCTATGTATCTTGTTGTAATGCCCAGAGTAAATCTCATAGTGATCCTCTCGACATGCACGTTGTCTTTATTCTATCAATTGCCCAACTATAATTTGTTTACCCAGCATGTATTTTTTATCTTATGGAGAGACACCGCTAGTGAACTGTGGACCCCAGTCCTATTTCCTTTATATTGCTCACCTGTTTACTTTACTCGCACTGTTTACTTTACTCGATATTACTATTGCTTTCCACTCGATACGCTTATACCCTTAGTTTCAAGCAAACCGGTGAGATTGACAACCTCATCGTAAGTTGGGAACAAAGTATTTGGTTGTGTTGTGTGCAGGTTCCACGTTGCCGCTCGCAAAGCAAAGCTTGGACGAGGCGCCCTATAAATTGTCCAAAGCTGCCGCGAAGCTAGCGGGCATCACCTTCAGTCGTATTCATCCTCCTACTGGATTGATAACCTTGGTTTCTAACTGAGGAAAAACTTGCTGCTATATTCATCAAAACCTTCTCTGGGGTTTTCCAACTGGCCGGTCATTTACTACATATTCCCATGTCAACTTGGCACAGAAGTTTTTTGTCGCCGTTGCCGTGTATTAAAGAAGAAGCTTTCACACCATCATCACCGCGCCATCATCGCCCTCTTAAACTTGAATGTGTCCTATGCATTTATGTTTTGCTACTCCATGAGGGACAAGCTGAAAACCATTTGTATGTTTTTCCATATGATTTGAACACACGTTTGACTTTCATTGTTTCATTTTCATGATCTTTCATTTGTGTTCTTTTTTATGTTATAACATGGTTGCTAAGTTTCTTCTATCAAGATTATATCTTTCATGCCCATGTTTTAAGTTCTTTTGATCCCAGCGCACAACGCTTACATATTGATCAAGATTGGTAGAGTGCATGTCACCTCAAAA